>JBAIAA010001263.1:0-65185 GCA_037893245.1 Crossaster papposus
ACTCGAGGGCTTGTTCCCACACCATGTGTTTATTTCTTATGCACACTTCTTTCCCTTTACATATTTCTTATGCACACTTCTTTCCCTTTACATATTTCTTATGCACACTTCTTTCGCTTTACATATTTAACTCGAGGGCTTGTTCCCACATCATGTGTTTATTTCTTATGCACACTTCTTTCCCTTTACATATTTCTTATGCACACTTCTTTCCCTTTACATATTTCTTATGCACACTTCTTTCCCTTTACATATTTCTTATGCACACTTCTTTCCCTTTACATATTTCTTATGCACACTCTTTCCCTTTACATATTTCTTATGCACACTTCTTTCCCTTTACATATTTCTTATGCACACTTCTTTCCCTTTACATATTTCTTATGCACACTTCTTTTCCTTTACATATTTCTTATGCACACTTCTTTCCCTTTACATATTTCTTATGCACACTTCTTTCCCTTTACATATTTCTTATGCACACTTCTTTCCCTTTACATATTTCTTATGCACACTTCTTTCCCTTTACATATTTCTTATGCACACTTCTTTCCCTTTACATATTTCTTATGCACACTTCTTTCCCTTTACATATTTCTTATGCACACTTCTTTCCCTTTACATATTTCCTATGCACACTTCTTTCCCTTTACATATTTCTTATGCACACTTCTTACCCTTTACATATTTCTTATGCACACTTATTTCCCTTTACATATTTCTTATGCACACTTCTTTCCCTTTACATATTTCTTATGCACACTTCTTTCCCTTTACATATTTCTTATGCACACTTCTTTCCCTTTACATATTTCTTATGCACACTTCTTTTCCTTTACATATTTCTTATGCACACTTCTTTCCCTTTACATATTTCTTATGCACACTTCTTTCCCTTTACATATTTCTTATGCACACTTCTTTCCCTTTACATATTTCTTATGCACACTTCTTTCCCTTTACATATTTCTTATGCACACTTCTTTCCCTTTACATATTTCTTATGCACACTTCTTTCCCTTTATATATTTCTTATGCACACTTCTTTCCCTTTACATATTTCTTATGCACACTTCTTTCCCTTTACATATTTCTTATGCACACTTCTTTCCCTTTACATATTTCTTATGCACACTTCTTTCCCTTTACATATTTCTTATGCACACTTCTTTCCCTTTACATATTTAACTCGAGGGCTTGTTCCCACATCATGTGTTTATTTCTTATGCACACTTCTTTCCCTTTACATATTTCTTATGCACACTTCTTTCCCTTTACATATTTCTTATGCACACTTCTTTCCCTTTACATATTTCTTATGCACACTTCTTTCCCTTTACATATTTCTTATGCACACTTCTTTCCCTTTACATATTTCTTATGCACACTTCTTTCCCTTTACATATTTCTTATGCACACTTCTTTCCCTTTACATATTTCTTATGCACACTTCGTTCCCTTTACATATTTCTTATGTACACTTCTTTCCCTTTACATATTTCTTATGCACACTTCTTTCGCTTTACATATTTAACTCGAGGGCTTGTTCCCACATCATGTGTTTATTTCTTATGCACACTTCTTTCCCTTTACATATTTCTTATGCACACTTCTTTCCCTTTACATATTTCTTATGCACACTTCTTTCCCTTTACATATTTCTTATGCACACTTCTTTCCCTTTACATATTTCTTATGCACACTTCTTTCCCTTTACATATTTCTTATGCACACTTCTTTCCCTTTACATATTTCTTATGCACACTTCTTTCCCTTTACATATTTCTTATGCACACTTCTTTCCCTTTACATATTTCTTATGCACACTTCTTTCCCTTTACATATTTCTTATGCACACTTCTTTCCCTTTACATATTTCTTATGCACACTTCTTTCCCTTTACATATTTCTTATGCACACTTCTTTCCCTTTACATATTTCTTATGCACACTTCTTTCCCTTTACATATTTCTTATGCACACTTCTTTCCCTTTACATATTTCTTATGCACACTTCTTTCCCTTTACATATTTCGTATGCACACTTCTTTCCCTTTACATATTTCTTATGCACACTTCTTTCCCTTTACATATTTATTATGCACACTTCTTTCCCTTTACATATTTATTATGCACACTTCTTTCCCTTTACATATTTCTTATGCACACTTCTTTCCCTTTACATATTTCTTATGCACACTTCTTTCCCTTTACATATTTCTTATGCACACTTCTTTCCCTTTACATATTTCTTATGCACACTTCTTTCCCTTTACATATTTCTTATGCACACTTCTTTCCCTTTACATATTTCTTATGCACACTTCTTTCCCTTTACATATTTCTTATGCACACTTCTTTCCCTTTACATATTTCTTATGCACACTTCTTTCCCTTTACATATTTCTTATGCACACTTCTTTCCCTTTACATATTTCTTATGCACACTTCTTTCCCTTTACATATTTCTTATGCACACTTCTTTCCCTTTACATATTTCGTATGCACACTTCTTTCCCTTTACATATTTCTTATGCACACTTCTTTCCCTTTACATATTTCTTATGCACACTTCTTTCCCTTTACATATTTCTTATGCACACTTCTTTCCCTTTACATATTTCTTATGCACACTTCTTTCCCTTTACATATTTCTTATGCACACTTCTTTCCCTTTACATATTTCTTATGCACACTTCTTTCCCTTTACATATTTCTTATGCACACTTCTTTCCCTTTACATATTTCTTATGCACACTTCTTTCCCTTTACATATTTCTTATGCACACTTCTTTTCCTTTACATATTTCTTATGCACACTTCTTTCCCTTTACATATTTCTTATGCACACTTCTTTCCCTTTACATATTTCTTATGCACACTTCTTTCCCTTTACATATTTCTTATGCACACTTCTTTCCCTTTACATATTTCTTATGCACACTTCTTTCCCTTTACATATTTCTTATGCACACTTCTTTCCCTTTACATATTTCTTATGCACACTTCTTTCCCTTTACATATTTCCTATGCACACTTCTTTCCCTTTACATATTTCTTATGCACACTTCTTACCCTTTACATATTTCTTATGCACACTTATTTCCCTTTACATATTTCTTATGCACACTTCTTTCCCTTTACATATTTCTTATGCACACTTCTTTCCCTTTACATATTTCTTATGCACACTTCTTTCCCTTTACATATTTCTTATGCACACTTCTTTTCCTTTACATATTTCTTATGCACACTTCTTTCCCTTTACATATTTCTTATGCACACTTCTTTCCCTTTACATATTTCTTATGCACACTTCTTTCCCTTTACATATTTCTTATGCACACTTCTTTCCCTTTACATATTTCTTATGCACACTTCTTTCCCTTTACATATTTCTTATGCACACTTCTTTCCCTTTATATATTTCTTATGCACACTTCTTTCCCTTTACATATTTCTTATGCACACTTCTTTCCCTTTACATATTTCTTATGCACACTTCTTTCCCTTTACATATTTCTTATGCACACTTCTTTCCCTTTACATATTTCTTATGCACACTTCTTTCCCTTTACATATTTAACTCGAGGGCTTGTTCCCACATCATGTGTTTATTTCTTATGCACACTTCTTTCCCTTTACATATTTCTTATGCACACTTCTTTCCCTTTACATATTTCTTATGCACACTTCTTTCCCTTTACATATTTCTTATGCACACTTCTTTCCCTTTACATATTTCTTATGCACACTTCTTTCCCTTTACATATTTCTTATGCACACTTCTTTCCCTTTACATATTTCTTATGCACACTTCTTTCCCTTTACATATTTCTTATGCACACTTCGTTCCCTTTACATATTTCTTATGTACACTTCTTTCCCTTTACATATTTCTTATGCACACTTCTTTCGCTTTACATATTTAACTCGAGGGCTTGTTCCCACATCATGTGTTTATTTCTTATGCACACTTCTTTCCCTTTACATATTTCTTATGCACACTTCTTTCCCTTTACATATTTCTTATGCACACTTATTTCCCTTTACATATTTCTTATGCACACTTCTTTCCCTTTACATATTTCTTATGCACACTTCTTTCCCTTTACATATGTATTATGCACACTTCTTTCCCTTTACATATGTATTATGCACACTTCTTTCCCTTTACATATTTCTTATGCACACTTCTTTCTCTTTACATATTTCTTATGCACACTTCTTTCCCTTTACATATTTCTTATGCACACTTCTTTCCCTTTACATATTTCTTATGCACACTTCTTTCCCTTTACATATTTCTTATGCACACTTCTTTCCCTTTACATATTTATTATGCACACTTCTTTCCCTTTACATATTTATTATGCACACTTCTTTTCCTTTACATATTTCTTATGCACACTTCTTTCCCTTTACATATTTCTTATGCACACTTCTTTCCCTTTACATATTTCTTATGCACACTTCTTTCCCTTTATTATTTCTTATGCACACTTCTTTCCCTTTACATATTTCTTATGCACACTTCTTTCCCTTTACATATTTCTTATGCACACTTCTTTCCCTTTACATATTTCTTATGCACACTTCTTTCCCTTTACATATTTCTTATGCACACTTCTTTCCCTTTACATATTTCTTATGCACACTTCTTTCCCTTTACATATTTCTTATGCACACTTCTTTCCCTTTACATATTTCTTATGCACACTTCTTTCCCTTTACATATTTATTATGCACACTTCTTTCCCTTTACATATTTCTTATGCACACTTCTTTCCCTTTACATATTTAACTCGAGGGCTTGTTCCCACATCATGTGTTTATTTCTTATGCACACTTCTTTCCCTTTACATATTTCTTATGCACACTTCTTTCCCTTTACATATTTCTTATGCACACTTCTTTCGCTTTACATATTTAACTCGAGGGCTTGTTCCCACATCATGTGTTTATTTCTTATGCACACTTCTTTCCCTTTACATATTTCTTATGCACACTTCTTTCCCTTTACATATTTTTTATGCACACTTCTTTCCCTTTACATATTTCTTATGCACACTTCTTTCCCTTTACATATTTCTTATGCACACTTCTTTCCCTTCACATATTTCTTATGCACACTTCTTTCCCTTTACATATTTCTTATGCACACTTCTTTTCCTTTACATATTTCTTATGCACACTTCTTTCCCTTTACATATTTCTTATGCACACTTCTTTCCCTTTACATATTTCTTATGCACACTTCTTTCCCTTTACCTATTTCTTATGTACACTTCTTTCCCTTTACATATTTCTTATGCACACTTCTTTCCCTTTACATATTTCTTATGCACACTTCTTTCCCTTTACATATTTCTTATGCACACTTCTTTCCCATTACATATTTCTTATGCACACTTCTTTCCCTTTACATATTTCTTATGCACACTTCTTTCCCTTTACATATTTCGTATGCACACTTCTTTCCCTTTACATATTTCTTATGCACACTTCTTTCCCTTTACATATTTCTTATGCACACTTCTTTCCCTTTACATATTTCTTATGCACACTTCTTTCCCTTTACATATTTCTTATGCACACTTCTTTCCCTTTACATATTTCTTATGCACACTTCTTTCCCTTTACATATTTCTTATGCACACTTCTTTCCCTTTACATATTTCTTATGCACACTTCTTTCCCTTTACATATTTCTTATGCACACTTCTTTCCCTTTACATATTTCTTATGCACACTTCTTTCCCTTTACATATTTCTTATGCACACTTCTTTCCCTTTACATATTTCTTATGCACACTTCTTTCCCTTTACATATTTCGTATGCACACTTCTTTTCCTTTACATATTTCTTATGCACACTTCTTTCCCTTTACATATTTCTTATGCACACTTCTTTCCCTTTACATATTTCTTATGCACACTTCTTTCCCTTTACATATTTCGTATGCACACTTCTTTCCCTTTACATATTTCTTATGCACACTTCTTTCCCTTTACATATTTCTTATGCACACTTCTTTCCCTTTACATATTTCTTATGCACACTTCTTTCCCTTTACATATTTCGTATGCACACTTCTTTCCTTTTACATATTTCTTATGCACACTTCTTTCCCTTTACATATTTCTTATGCACACTTCTTTCCCTTTACATATTTCTTATGCACACTTCTTTCCCTTTACATATTTCTTATGCACACTTCTTTCCCTTTACATATTTCTTATGCACACTTCTTTCCCTTTACATATTTCTTATGCACACTTCTTTCCCTTTACATATTTCTTATGCACACTTCTTTCCCTTTACATATTTCTTATGCACACTTCTTTCCCTTTACATATTTCTTATGCACACTTCTTTCCCTTTACATATTTCTTATGCACACTTCTTTCCCTTTACATATTTCTTATGCACACTTCTTTCCCTTTACATATTTCTTATGCACACTTCTTTCCCTTTACATATTTCTTATGCACACTTCTTTCCCTTTACATATTTCTTATGCACACTTCTTTCCCTTTACATATTTCTTATGCACACTTCTTTCCCTTTACATATTTCTTATGCACACTTCTTTCCATTTACATATTTCTTATGCACACTTCTTTCCCTTTACATATTTCTTATGCACACTTCTTTCCCTTTACATATTTCTTATGCACACTTCTTTCCCTTTACATATTTCTTATGCACACTTCTTTCCCTTTACATATTTCTTATGCACACTTCTTTCCCTTTACATATTTCTTATGCACACTTCTTTCCCTTTACATATTTCTTATGCACACTTCTTTCCCTTTACATATTTCTTATGCACACTTCTTTCCCTTTACATATTTCTTATGCACACTTCTTTCCCTTTACATATTTCTTATGCACACTTCGTTCCCTTTACATATTTCTTATGTACACTTCTTTCCCTTTACATATTTCTTATGCACACTTCTTTCGCTTTACATATTTAACTCGAGGGCTTGTTCCCACATCATGTGTTTATTTCTTATGCACACTTCTTTCCCTTTACATATTTCTTATGCACACTTCTTTCCCTTTACATATTTCTTATGCACACTTATTTCCCTTTACATATTTCTTATGCACACTTCTTTCCCTTTACATATTTCTTATGCACACTTCTTTCCCTTTACATATTTCTTATGCACACTTCTTTCCCTTTACATATGTATTATGCACACTTCTTTCCCTTTACATATTTCTTATGCACACTTCTTTCTCTTTACATATTTCTTATGCACACTTCTTTCCCTTTACATATTTCTTATGCACACTTCTTTCCCTTTACATATTTCTTATGCACACTTCTTTCCCTTTACATATTTCTTATGCACACTTCTTTCCCTTTACATATGTATTATGCACACTTCTTTCCCTTTACATATTTATTATGCACACTTCTTTTCCTTTACATATTTCTTATGCACACTTCTTTCCCTTTACATATTTCTTATGCACACTTCTTTCCCTTTACATATTTCTTATGCACACTTCTTTCCCTTTATTATTTCTTATGCACACTTCTTTCCCTTTACATATTTCTTATGCACACTTCTTTCCCTTTACATATTTCTTATGCACACTTCTTTCCCTTTACATATTTCTTATGCACACTTCTTTCCCTTTACATATTTCTTATGCACACTTCTTTCCCTTTACATATTTCTTATGCACACTTCTTTCCCTTTACATATTTCTTATGCACACTTCTTTCCCTTTACATATTTCTTATGCACACTTCTTTCCCTTTACATATTTATTATGCACACTTCTTTCCCTTTACATATTTCTTATGCACACTTCTTTCCCTTTACATATTTAACTCGAGGGCTTGTTCCCACATCATGTGTTTATTTCTTATGCACACTTCTTTCCCTTTACATATTTCTTATGCACACTTCTTTCCCTTTACATATTTCTTATGCACACTTCTTTCGCTTTACATATTTAACTCGAGGGCTTGTTCCCACATCATGTGTTTATTTCTTATGCACACTTCTTTCCCTTTACATATTTCTTATGCACACTTCTTTCCCTTTACATATTTTTTATGCACACTTCTTTCCCTTTACATATTTCTTATGCACACTTCTTTCCCTTTACATATTTCTTATGCACACTTCTTTCCCTTCACATATTTCTTATGCACACTTCTTTCCCTTTACATATTTCTTATGCACACTTCTTTTCCTTTACATATTTCTTATGCACACTTCTTTCCCTTTACATATTTCTTATGCACACTTCTTTCCCTTTACATATTTCTTATGCACACTTCTTTCCCTTTACATATTTCTTATGTACACTTCTTTCCCTTTACATATTTCTTATGCACACTTCTTTCCCTTTACATATTTCTTATGCACACTTCTTTCCCTTTACATATTTCTTATGCACACTTCTTTCCCATTACATATTTCTTATGCACACTTCTTTCCCTTTACATATTTCTTATGCACACTTCTTTCCCTTTACATATTTCGTATGCACACTTCTTTCCCTTTACATATTTCTTATGCACACTTCTTTCCCTTTACATATTTCTTATGCACACTTCTTTCCCTTTACATATTTCTTATGCACACTTCTTTCCCTTTACATATTTCTTATGCACACTTCTTTCCCTTTACATATTTCTTATGCACACTTCTTTCCCTTTACATATTTCTTATGCACACTTCTTTCCCTTTACATATTTCTTATGCACACTTCTTTCCCTTTACATATTTCTTATGCACACTTCTTTCCCTTTACATATTTCTTATGCACACTTCTTTCCCTTTACATATTTCTTATGCACACTTCTTTCCCTTTACATATTTCTTATGCACACTTCTTTCCCTTTACATATTTCTTATGCACACTTCTTTCCCTTTACATATTTCTTATGCACACTTCTTTCCCTTTACATATTTCTTATGCACACTTCTTTCCCTTTACATATTTCTTATGCACACTTCTTTCCCTTTACATATTTCTTATGCACACTTCTTTCCCTTTACATATTTCTTATGCACACTTCTTTCCCTTTACATATTTCTTATGCACACTTTCTTTCCCTTTACATATTTCTTATGCACACTTCTTTCCCTTTACATATTTCTTATGCACACTTCTTTCCTTTACATATTTCTTATGCACACTTCTTTCCCTTTACATATTTCTTATGCACACTTCTTTCCCTTTACATATTTCTTATGCACACTTCTTTCCCTTTACATATTTCTTATGCACACTTCTTTCCCTTTACATATTTCTTATGCACACTTCTTTCCCTTTACATATTTCTTATGCACACTTCTTTCCCTTTACATATTTCTTATGCACACTTCTTTCCCTTTACATATTTCTTATGCACACTTCTTTCCCTTTACATATTTCTTATGCACACTTCTTTCCCTTTACATATTTCTTATGCACACTTCTTTCCCTTTACATATTTCTTATGCACACTTCTTTCCCTTTACATATTTCTTATGCACACTTCTTTCCCTTTACATATTTCTTATGCACACTTCTTTCCCTTTACATATTTCTTATGCACACTTCTTTCCCTTTACATATTTCTTATGCACACTTCTTTCCCTTTACATATTTCTTATGCACACTTCTTTCCCTTTACATATTTCTTATGCACACTTCTTTCCCTTTACATATTTCTTATGCACACTTCTTTCCCTTTACATATTTCTTATGCACACTTCTTTCCCTTTACATATTTCTTATGCACACTTCTTTCCCTTTACATATTTCTTATGCACACTTCTTTCCCTTTACATATTTCTTATGCACACTTCTTTCCCTTTACATATTTCTTATGCACACTTCTTTCCCTTTACATATTTCTTATGCACACTTCTTTCCCTTTACATATTTCTTATGCACACTTCTTTCCCTTTACATATTTCTTATGCACACTTCTTTCCCTTTACATATTTCTTATGCACACTTCTTTCCCTTTACATATTTCTTATGCACACTTCTTTCCCTTTACATATTTCTTATGCACACTTCTTTCCCTTTACATATTTCTTATGCACACTTCTTTCCCTTACATATTTCTTATGCACACTTCTTTCCCTTTACATATTTCTTATGCACACTTCTTTCCCTTTACATATTTCTTATGCACACTTCTTTCCCTTTACATATTTCTTATGCACACTTCTTTCCCTTTACATATTTCTTATGCACACTTCTTTCCCTTTACATATTTCTTATGCACACTTCTTTCCCTTTACATATTTCTTATGCACACTTCTTTCCCTTTACATATTTCTTATGCACACTTCTTTCCCTTTACATATTTCTTATGCACACTTCTTTCCCTTTACATATTTCTTATGCACACTTCTTTCCCTTTACATATTTCTTATGCACACTTCTTTCCCTTTACATATTTCTTATGCACACTTCTTTCCCTTTACATATTTCTTATGCACACTTCTTTCCCTTTACATATTTCTTATGCACACTTCTTTCCCTTTACATATTTCTTATGCACACTTCTTTCCCTTTACATATTTCTTATGCACACTTCTTTCCCTTTACATATTTCTTATGCACACTTCTTTCCCTTTACATATTTCTTATGCACACTTCTTTCCCTTTACATATTTCTTATGCACACTTCTTTCCCTTTACATATTTCTTATGCACACTTCTTTCCCTTTACATATTTCTTATGCACACTTCTTTCCCTTTACATATTTCTTATGCACACTTCTTTCCCTTTACATATTTCTTATGCACACTTCTTTCCCTTTACATATTTCTTATGCACACTTCTTTCCCTTTACATATTTCTTATGCACACTTCTTTCCCTTTACATATTTCTTATGCACACTTCTTTCCCTTTACATATTTCTTATGCACACTTCTTTCCCTTTACATATTTCTTATGCACACTTCTTTCCCTTTACATATTTCTTATGCACACTTCTTTCCCTTTACATATTTCTTATGCACACTTCTTTCCCTTTACATATTTCTTATGCACACTTCTTTCCCTTTACATATTTCTTATGCACACTTCTTTCCCTTTACATATTTCTTATGCACACTTCTTTCCCTTTAACATATTTCTTATGCACACTTCTTTCCCTTTACATATTTCTTATGCACACTTCTTTCCCTTTACATATTTCTTATGCACACTTCTTTCCTTTTACATATTTCTTATGCACACTTCTTTCCCTTTACATATTTCTTATGCACACTTCTTTCCCTTTACATATTTCTTATGCACACTTCTTTCCCTTTACATATTTCTTATGCACACTTCTTTCCCTTTACATATTTCTTATGCACACTTCTTTCCCTTTACATATTTCTTATGCACACTTCTTTCCCTTTACATATTTCTTATGCACACTTCTTTCCCTTTACATATTTCTTATGCACACTTCTTTCCCTTTACATATTTCTTATGCACACTTCTTTCCCTTTACATATTTCTTATGCACACTTCTTCTTTCCCTTTACATATTTCTTATGCACACTTCTTTCCCTTTACATATTTCTTATGCACACTTCTTTCCCTTTACATATTTCTTATGCACACTTCTTTCCCTTTACATATTTCTTATGCACACTTCTTTCCCTTTACATATTTCTTATGCACACTTCTTTCCCTTTACATATTTCTTATGCACACTTCTTTCCCTTTACATATTTCTTATGCACACTTCTTTCCCTTTACATATTTCTTATGCACACTTCTTTCCCTTTACATATTTCTTATGCACACTTCTTTCCCTTTACATATTTCTTATGCACACTTCTTTCCCTTTACATATTTCTTATGCACACTTCTTTCCCTTTACATATTTCTTATGCACACTTCTTTCCCTTTACATATTTCTTATGCACACTTCTTTCCCTTTACATATTTCTTATGCACACTTCTTTCCCTTTACATATTTCTTATGCACACTTCTTTCCCTTTACATATTTCTTATGCACACTTCTTTCCCTTTACATATTTCTTATGCACACTTCTTTCCCTTTACATATTTCTTATGCACACTTCTTTCCCTTTACATATTTCTTATGCACACTTCTTTCCCTTTACATATTTCTTATGCACACTTCTTTCCCTTTACATATTTCTTATGCACACTTCTTTCCCTTTACATATTTCTTATGCACACTTCTTTCCCTTTACATATTTCTTATGCACACTTCTTTCCCTTTACATATTTCTTATGCACACTTCTTTCCCTTTACATATTTCTTATGCACACTTCTTTCCCTTTACATATTTCTTATGCACACTTCTTTCCCTTTACATATTTCTTATGCACACTTCTTTCCCTTTACATATTTCTTATGCACACTTCTTTCCCTTTACATATTTCTTATGCACACTTCTTTCCCTTTACATATTTCTTATGCACACTTCTTTCCCTTTACATATTTCTTATGCACACTTCTTTCCCTTTACATATTTCTTATGCACACTTCTTTCCCTTTACATATTTCTTATGCACACTTCTTTCCCTTTACATATTTCTTATGCACACTTCTTTCCCTTTACATATTTCTTATGCACACTTCTTTCCCTTTACATATTTCTTATGCACACTTCTTTCCCTTTACATATTTCTTATGCACACTTCTTTCCCTTTACATATTTCTTATGCACACTTCTTTCCCTTTACATATTTCTTATGCACACTTCTTTCCCTTTACATATTTCTTATGCACACTTCTTTCCCTTTACATATTTCTTATGCACACTTCTTTCCCTTTACATATTTCTTATGCACACTTCTTTCCCTTTACATATTTCTTATGCACACTTCTTTCCCTTTACATATTTCTTATGCACACTTCTTTCCCTTTACATATTTCTTATGCACACTTCTTTCCCTTTACATATTTCTTATGCACACTTCTTTCCCTTTACATATTTCTTATGCACACTTCTTTCCCTTTACATATTTCTTATGCACACTTCTTTCCCTTTACATATTTAACTCGAGGGCTTGTTCCCACATGTGTTTATTTCTTATGCACACTTCTTTCCCTTTACATATTTCTTATGCACACTTCTTTCCCTTTACATATTTCTTATGCACACTTCTTTCCCTTTACATATTTCTTATGCACACTTCTTTCCCTTTACATATTTCTTATGCACACTTCTTTCCCTTTACATATTTCTTATGCACACTTCTTTCCCTTTACATATTTCTTATGCACACTTCTTTCCCTTTACATATTTCTTATGCACACTTCTTTCCCTTTACATATTTCTTATGCACACTTCTTTCCCTTTACATATTTCTTATGCACACTTCTTTCCCTTTACATATTTCTTATGCACACTTCTTTCCCTTTACATATTTCTTATGCACACTTCTTTCCCTTTACATATTTCTTATGCACACTTCTTTCCCTTTACATATTTCTTATGCACACTTCTTTCCCTTTACATATTTCTTATGCACACTTCTTTCCCTTTACATATTTCTTATGCACACTTCTTTCCCTTTACATATTTCTTATGCACACTTCTTTCCCTTTACATATTTCTTATGCACACTTCTTTCCCTTTACATATTTCTTATGCACACTTCTTTCCCTTTACATATTTCTTATGCACACTTCTTTCCCTTTACATATTTCTTATGCACACTTCTTTCCCTTTACATATTTCTTATGCACACTTCTTTCCCTTTACATATTTCTTATGCACACTTCTTTCCCTTTACATATTTCTTATGCACACTTCTTTCCCTTTACATATTTCTTATGCACACTTCTTTCCCTTTACATATTTCTTATGCACACTTCTTTCCCTTTACATATTTCTTATGCACACTTCTTTCCCTTTACATATTTCTTATGCACACTTCTTTCCCTTTACATATTTCTTATGCACACTTCTTTCCCTTTACATATTTCTTATGCACACTTCTTTCCCTTTACATATTTCTTATGCACACTTCTTTCCCTTTACATATTTCTTATGCACACTTCTTTCCCTTTACATATTTCTTATGCACACTTCTTTCCCTTTACATATTTCTTATGCACACTTCTTTCCCTTTACATATTTCTTATGCACACTTCTTTCCCTTTACATATTTCTTATGCACACTTCTTTCCCTTTACATATTTCTTATGCACACTTCTTTCCCTTTACATATTTCTTATGCACACTTCTTTCCCTTTACATATTTCTTATGCACACTTCTTTCCCTTTACATATTTCTTATGCACACTTCTTTCCCTTTACATATTTCTTATGCACACTTCTTTCCCTTTACATATTTCTTATGCACACTTCTTTCCCTTTACATATTTCTTATGCACACTTCTTTCCCTTTACATATTTCTTATGCACACTTCTTTCCCTTTACATATTTCTTATGCACACTTCTTTCCCTTTACATATTTCTTATGCACACTTCTTTCCCTTTACATATTTCTTATGCACACTTCTTTCCCTTTACATATTTCTTATGCACACTTCTTTCCCTTTACATATTTCTTATGCACACTTCTTTCCCTTTACATATTTCTTATGCACACTTCTTTCCCTTTACATATTTCTTATGCACACTTCTTTCCCTTTACATATTTCTTATGCACACTTCTTTCCCTTTACATATTTCTTATGCACACTTCTTTCCCTTTACATATTTCTTATGCACACTTCTTTCCCTTTACATATTTCTTATGCACACTTCTTTCCCTTTACATATTTCTTATGCACACTTCTTTCCCTTTACATATTTCTTATGCACACTTCTTTCCCTTTACATATTTATTATGCACACTTCTTTCCCTTTACATATTTATTATGCACACTTCTTTCCCTTTACATATTTCTTATGCACACTTCTTTCCCTTTACATATTTACTCGGCTTCCCATCTTTTCTATGCACACTTCTTTCCCTTTACATATTTCTTATGCACACTTCTTTCCCTTTACATATTTCTTATGCACACTTCTTTCCCTTTACATATTTCTTATGCACACTTCTTTCCCTTTACATATTTTGTATGCACACTTCTTTCCCTTTACATATTTCTTATGCACACTTCTTTCCCTTTACATATTTCTTATGCACACTTCTTTCCCTTTACATATTTCTTATGCACACTTCTTTCCCTTTACATATTTCTTATGCACACTTCTTTCCCTTTACATATTTCTTATGCACACTTCTTTCCCTTTACATATTTCTTATGCACACTTCTTTCCCTTTACATATTTCTTATGCACACTTCTTTCCCTTTACATATTTCTTATGCACACTTCTTTCCCTTTACATATTTCTTATGCACACTTCTTTCCCTTTACATATTTCTTATGCACACTTCTTTCCCTTTACATATTTCTTATGCACACTTCTTTCCCTTTACATATTTCTTATGCACACTTCTTTCCCTTTACATATTTCTTATGCACACTTCTTTCCCTTTACATATTTCTTATGCACACTTCTTTCCCTTTACATATTTCTTATGCACACTTCTTTCCCTTTACATATTTCTTATGCACACTTCTTTCCCTTTACATATTTCTTATGCACACTTCTTTCCCTTTACATATTTAACTCGAGGGCTTGTTCCCACATCATGTGTTTATTTCTTATGCACACTTCTTTCCCTTTACATATTTCTTATGCACACTTCTTTCCCTTTACATATTTCTTATGCACACTTCTTTCCCTTTACATATTTCTTATGCACACTTCTTTCCCTTTACATATTTCTTATGCACACTTCTTTCCCTTTACATATTTCTTATGCACACTTCTTTCCCTTTACATATTTCTTATGCACACTTCTTTCCCTTTACATATTTCTTATGCACACTTCTTTCCCTTTACATATTTCTTATGCACACTTCTTTCCCTTTACATATTTCTTATGCACACTTCTTTCCCTTTACATATTTCTTATGCACACTTCTTTCCCTTTACATATTTCTTATGCACACTTCTTTCCCTTTACATATTTCTTATGCACACTTCTTTCCCTTTACATATTTCTTATGCACACTTCTTTCCCTTTACATATTTAACTCGAGGGCTTGTCCCGACATATCATTTCTTATGCACACTTCTTTCCCTTTACATATTTCTTATGCACACTTCTTTCCCTTTACATATTTCTTATGCACACTTCTTTCCCTTTACATATTTCTTATGCACACTTCTTTCCCTTTACATATTTCTTATGCACACTTCTTTCCCTTTACATATTTCTTATGCACACTTCTTTCCCTTTACATATTTCTTATGCACACTTCTTTCCCTTTACATATTTCTTATGCACACTTCTTTCCCTTTACATATTTCTTATGCACACTTCTTTCCCTTTACATATTTCTTATGCACACTTCTTTCCCTTTACATATTTCTTATGCACACTTCTTTCCCTTTACATATTTCTTATGCACACTTCTTTCCCTTTACATATTTCTTATGCACACTTCTTTCCCTTTACATATTTCTTATGCACACTTCTTTCCCTTTACATATTTCTTATGCACACTTCTTTCCCTTTACATATTTCTTATGCACACTTCTTTCCCTTTACATATTTCTTATGCACACTTCTTTCCCTTTACATATTTCTTATGCACACTTCTTTCCCTTTACATATTTCTTATGCACACTTCTTTCCCTTTACATATTTACCGGGCTGTCCACATCATGTTTATTTCTTATGCACACTTCTTTCCCTTTACATATTTCTTATGCACACTTCTTTCCCTTTACATATTTCTTATGCACACTTCTTTCCCTTTACATATTTCTTATGCACACTTCTTTCCCTTTACATATTTCTTATGCACACTTCTTTCCCTTTACATATTTCTTATGCACACTTCTTTCCCTTTACATATTTCTTATGCACACTTCTTTCCCCTTTACATATTTCTTATGCACACTTCTTTCCCTTTACATATTTCTTATGCACACTTCTTTCCCTTTACATATTTCTTATGCACACTTCTTTCCCTTTACATATTTCTTATGCACACTTCTTTCCCTTTACATATTTCTTATGCACACTTCTTTCCCTTTACATATTTCTTATGCACACTTCTTTCCCTTTACATATTTCTTATGCACACTTCTTTCCCTTTACATATTTCTTATGCACACTTCTTTCCCTTTACATATTTCTTATGCACACTTCTTTCCCTTTACATATTTCTTATGCACACTTCTTTCCCTTTACATATTTCTTATGCACACTTCTTTCCCTTTACATATTTCTTATGCACACTTCTTTCCCTTTACATATTTCTTATGCACACTTCTTTCCCTTTACATATTTCTTATGCACACTTCTTTCCCTTTACATATTTCTTATGCACACTTCTTTCCCTTTACATATTTCTTATGCACACTTCTTTCCCTTTACATATTTAACTCGAGGGCTTGTTCCCACATCATGTGTTTATTTCTTATGCACACTTCTTTCCCTTTACATATTTCTTATGCACACTTCTTCCCTTTACATATTTCTTATGCACACTTCTTTCCCTTTACATATTTCTTATGCACACTTCTTTCCCTTTACATATTTCTTATGCACACTTCTTTCCCTTTACATATTTCTTATGCACACTTCTTTCCCTTTACATATTTCTTATGCACACTTCTTTCCCTTTACATATTTCTTATGCACACTTCTTTCCCTTTACATATTTCTTATGCACACTTCTTTCCCTTTACATATTTCTTATGCACACTTCTTTCCCTTTACATATTTCTTATGCACACTTCTTTCCCTTTACATATTTCTTATGCACACTTCTTTCCCTTTACATATTTCTTATGCACACTTCTTTCCCTTTACATATTTAACTCGAGGGCTTGTCCCGACATCATGTGTTTATTTCTTATGCACACTTCTTTCCCTTTACATATTTCTTATGCACACTTCTTTCCCTTTACATATTTCTTATGCACACTTCTTTCCCTTTACATATTTCTTATGCACACTTCTTTCCCTTTACATATTTCTTATGCACACTTCTTTCCCTTTACATATTTCTTATGCACACTTCTTTCCCTTTACATATTTAACTCGAGGGCTTGTCCCGACATCATGTGTTTATTTCTTATGCACACTTCTTTCCCTTTACATATTTCTTATGCACACTTCTTTCCCTTTACATATTTCTTATGCACACTTCTTTCCCTTTACATATTTCTTATGCACACTTCTTTCCCTTTACATATTTCTTATGCACACTTCTTTCCCTTTACATATTTCTTATGCACACTTCTTTCCCTTTACATATTTCTTATGCACACTTCTTTCCCTTTACATATTTCTTATGCACACTTCTTTCCCTTTACATATTTCTTATGCACACTTCTTTCCCTTTACATATTTCTTATGCACACTTCTTTCCCTTTACATATTTCTTATGCACACTTCTTTCCCTTTACATATTTCTTATGCACACTTCTTTCCCTTTACATATTTCTTATGCACACTTCTTTCCCTTTACATATTTAACTCGAGGGCTTGTTCCCACATCATGTGTTTATTTCTTATGCACACTTCTTTCCCTTTACATATTTCTTATGCACACTTCTTTCCCTTTACATATTTCTTATGCACACTTCTTTCCCTTTACATATTTCTTATGCACACTTCTTTCCCTTTACATATTTCTTATGCACACTTCTTTCCCTTTACATATTTCTTATGCACACTTCTTTCCCTTTACATATTTCTTATGCACACTTCTTTCCCTTTACATATTTCTTATGCACACTTCTTTCCCTTTACATATTTCTTATGCACACTTCTTTCCCTTTACATATTTCTTATGCACACTTCTTTCCCTTTACATATTTCTTATGCACACTTCTTTCCCTTTACATATTTCTTATGCACACTTCTTTCCCTTTACATATTTCTTATGCACACTTCTTTCCCTTTACATATTTCTTATGCACACTTCTTTCCCTTTACATATTTCTTATGCACACTTCTTTTCCCTTTACATATTTCTTATGCACACTTCTTTCCCTTTACATATTTCTTATGCACACTTCTTTCCCTTTACATATTTCTTATGCACACTTCTTTCCCTTTACATATTTCTTATGCACACTTCTTTCCCTTTACATATTTCTTATGCCACACTTCTTTCCCTTTACATATTTCTTATGCACACTTCTTTCCCTTTACATATTTCTTATGCACACTTCTTTCCCTTTACATATTTCTTATGCACACTTCTTTCCCTTTACATATTTCTGGCTTTCCCTACATATTTCTTATGCACACTTCTTTCCCTTTACATATTTCTTATGCACACTTCTTTCCCTTTACATATTTCTTATGCACACTTCTTTCCCTTTACATATTTCTTATGCACACTTCTTTCCCTTTACATATTTCTTATGCACACTTCTTTCCCTTTACATATTTCTTATGCACACTTCTTTCCCTTTACATATTTCTTATGCACACTTCTTTCCCTTTACATATTTCTTATGCACACTTCTTTCCCTTTACATATTTCTTATGCACACTTCTTTCCCTTTACATATTTCTTATGCACACTTCTTTCCCTTTACATATTTCTTATGCACACTTCTTTCCCTTTACATATTTCTTATGCACACTTCTTTCCCTTTACATATTTCTTATGCACACTTCTTTCCCTTTACATATTTAACTCGAGGGCTTGTTCCCGACATCATGTGTTTATTTCTTATGCACACTTCTTTCCCTTTACATATTTCTTATGCACACTTCTTTCCCTTTACATATTTCTTATGCACACTTCTTTCCCTTTACATATTTCTTATGCACACTTCTTTCCCTTTACATATTTCTTATGCACACTTCTTTCCCTTTACATATTTCTTATGCACACTTCTTTCCCTTTACATATTTCTTATGCACACTTCTTTCCCTTTACATATTTCTTATGCACACTTCTTTCCCTTTACATATTTCTTATGCACACTTCTTTCCCTTTACATATTTCTTATGCACACTTCTTTCCCTTTACATATTTCTTATGCACACTTCTTTCCCTTTACATATTTCTTATGCACACTTCTTTCCCTTTACATATTTAACTCGAGGCTTGTTCCCACATCATTTATTCTTATGCACACTTCTTTCCCTTTACATATTTCTTATGCACACTTCTTTCCCTTTACATATTTCTTATGCACACTTCTTTCCCTTTACATATTTCTTATGCACACTTCTTTCCCTTTACATATTTCTTATGCACACTTCTTTCCCTTTACATATTTCTTATGCACACTTCTTTCCCTTTACATATTTCTTATGCACACTTCTTTCCCTTTACATATTTCTTATGCACACTTCTTTCCCTTTACATATTTCTTATGCACACTTCTTTCCCTTTACATATTTCTTATGCACACTTCTTTCCCTTTACATATTTCTTATGCACACTTCTTTCCCTTTACATATTTCTTATGCACACTTCTTTCCCTTTACATATTTCTTATGCACACTTCTTTCCCTTTACATATTTCTTATGCACACTTCTTTCCCTTTACATATTTCTTATGCACACTTCTTTCCCTTTACATATTTCTTATGCACACTTCTTTCCCTTTACATATTTCTTATGCACACTTCTTTCCCTTTACATATTTCTTATGCACACTTCTTTCCCTTTACATATTTCTTATGCACACTTCTTTCCCTTTACATATTTCTTATGCACACTTCTTTCCCTTTACATATTTCTTATGCACACTTCTTTCCCTTTACATATTTCTTATGCACACTTCTTTCCCTTTACATATTTCTTATGCACACTTCTTTCCCTTTACAATATTTCTTATGCACACTTCTTTCCCTTTACATATTTCTTATGCACACTTCTTTCCCTTTACATATTTCTTATGCACACTTCTTTCCCTTTACATATTTCTTATGCACACTTCTTTCCCTTTACATATTTAACTCGAGGGCTTGTTCCCACATCATGTGTTTATTTCTTATGCACACTTCTTTCCCTTTTACATAATTTCTTATGCACACTTCTTTCCCTTTACATATTTCTTATGCACACTTCTTTCCCTTTACATATTTCTTATGCACACTTCTTTCCCTTTACATATTTCTTATGCACACTTCTTTCCCTTTACATATTTCTTATGCACACTTCTTTCCCTTTACATATTTCTTATGCACACTTCTTTCCCTTTACATATTTCTTATGCACACTTCTTTCCCTTTTACATATTTCTTATGCACACTTCTTTCCCTTTACATATTTCTTATGCACACTTCTTTCCCTTTACATATTTCTTATGCACACTTCTTTCCCTTTACATATTTCTTATGCACACTTCTTTCCCTTTACATATTTCTTATGCACACTTCTTTCCCTTTACATATTTCTTATGCACACTTCTTTCCCTTTACATATTTCTTATGCACACTTCTTTCCCTTTACATATTTCTTATGCACACTTCTTTCCCTTTACATATTTCTTATGCACACTTCTTTCCCTTTACATATTTCTTATGCACACTTCTTTCCCTTTACATATTTCTTATGCACACTTCTTTCCCTTTACATATTTCTTATGCACACTTCTTTCCCTTTACATATTTCTTATGCACACTTCTTTCCCTTTACATATTTCTTATGCACACTTCTTTCCCTTTACATATTTCTTATGCACACTTCTTTCCCTTTACATATTTCTTATGCACACTTCTTTCCCTTTACATATTTCTTATGCACACTTCTTTCCCTTTACATATTTCTTATGCACACTTCTTTCCCTTTACATATTTCTTATGCACACTTCTTTCCCTTTACATATTTCTTATGCACACTTCTTTCCCTTTACATATTTCGTATGCTCACTTCTTTGCTTTATTTCTTATGCACACTTCTTTCCCTTTACATATTTCTTATGCACACTTCTTTCCCTTTACATATTTCTTATGCACACTTCTTTCCCTTTACATATTTCTTATGCACACTTCTTTCCCTTTACATATTTCTTATGCACACTTCTTTCCCTTTACATATTTCTTATGCACACTTCTTTCCCTTTACATATTTCTTATGCACACTTCTTTCCCTTTACATATTTCTTATGCACACTTCTTTCCCTTTACATATTTCTTATGCACACTTCTTTCCCTTTACATATTTCTTATGCACACTTCTTTCCCTTTACATATTTCTTCATATTTCTTATGCACACTTCTTTCCCTTTACATATTTCTTATGCACACTTCTTTCCCTTTACATATTTCTTATGCACACTTCTTTCCCTTTACATATTTCTTATGCACACTTCTTTCCCTTTACATATTTCTTATGCACACTTCTTTCCCTTTACATATTTCTTATGCACACTTCTTTCCCTTTACATATTTCTTATGCACACTTCTTTCCCTTTACATATTTCTTATGCACACTTCTTTCCCTTTACATATTTCTTATGCACACTTCTTTCCCTTTACATATTTCTTATGCACACTTCTTTCCCTTTACATATTTCTTATGCACACTTCTTTCCCTTTACATATTTCTTATGCACACTTCTTTCCCTTTACATATTTCTTATGCACACTTCTTTCCCTTTACATATTTCTTATGCACACTTCTTTCCCTTTACATATTTCTTATGCACACTTCTTTCCCTTTACATATTTCTTATGCACACTTCTTTCCCTTTACATATTTCTTATGCACACTTCTTTCCCTTTACATATTTCTTATGCACACTTCTTTCCCTTTACATATTTCTTATGCACACTTCTTTCCCTTTACATATTTCTTATGCACACTTCTTTCCCTTTACATATTTCTTATGCACACTTCTTTCCCTTTACATATTTCTTATGCACACTTCTTTCCCTTTACATATTTCTTATGCACACTTCTTTCCCTTTACATATTTCTTATGCACACTTCTTTCCCTTTACATATTTCTTATGCACACTTCTTTCCCTTTACATATTTCTTATGCACACTTCTTTCCCTTTACATATTTCTTATGCACACTTCTTTCCCTTTACATATTTCTTATGCACACTTCTTTCCCTTTACATATTTCTTATGCACACTTCTTTCCCTTTACATATTTCTTATGCACACTTCTTTCCCTTTACATATTTCTTATGCACACTTCTTTCCCTTTACATATTTCTTATGCACACTTCTTTCCCTTTACATATTTCTTATGCACACTTCTTTCCCTTTACATATTTCTTATGCACACTTCTTTCCCTTTACATATTTCTTATGCACACTTCTTTCCCTTTACATATTTCTTATGCACACTTCTTTCCCTTTACATATTTCTTATGCACACTTCTTTCCCTTTACATATTTCTTATGCACACTTCTTTCCCTTTACATATTTCTTATGCACACTTCTTTCCCTTTACATATTTCTTATGCACACTTCTTTCCCTTTACATATTTAACTCGAGGGCTTGTTCCCACATCATGTGTCTTATTTCTTATGCACACTTCTTTCCCTTTACATATTTCTTATGCACACTTCTTTCCCTTTACATATTTCTTATGCACACTTCTTTCCCTTTACATATTTCTTATGCACACTTCTTTCCCTTTACATATTTCTTATGCACACTTCTTTCCCTTTACATATTTCTTATGCACACTTCTTTCCCTTTACATATTTCTTATGCACACTTCTTTCCCTTTACATATTTCTTATGCACACTTCTTTCCCTTTACATATTTCTTATGCACACTTCTTTCCCTTTACATATTTCTTATGCACACTTCTTTCCCTTTACATATTTCTTATGCACACTTCTTTCCCTTTACATATTTCTTATGCACACTTCTTTCCCTTTACATATTTCTTATGCACACTTCTTTCCCTTTACATATTTCTTATGCACACTTCTTTCCCTTTACATATTTCTTATGCACACTTCTTTCCCTTTACATATTTCTTATGCACACTTCTTTCCCTTTACATATTTCTTATGCACACTTCTTTCCCTTTACATATTTCTTATGCACACTTCTTTCCCTTTACATATTTCTTATGCACACTTCTTTCCCTTTACATATTTCTTATGCACACTTCTTTCCCTTTACATATTTCTTATGCACACTTCTTTCCCTTTACATATTTCTTATGCACACTTCTTTCCCTTTACATATTTCTTATGCACACTTCTTTCCCTTTACATATTTCTTATGCACACTTCTTTCCCTTTACATATTTCTTATGCACACTTCTTTCCCTTTACATATTTCTTATGCACACTTCTTTCCCTTTACATATTTCTTATGCACACTTCTTTCCCTTTACATATTTCTTATGCACACTTCTTTCCCTTTACATATTTCTTATGCACACTTCTTTCCCTTTACATATTTCTTATGCACACTTCTTTCCCTTTACATATTTCTTATGCACACTTCTTTCCCTTTACATATTTCTTATGCACACTTCTTTCCCTTTACATATTTCTTATGCACACTTCTTTCCCTTTACATATTTCTTATGCACACTTCTTTCCCTTTACATATTTCTTATGCACACTTCTTTCCCTTTACATATTTCTTATGCACACTTCTTTCCCTTTACATATTTCTTATGCACACTTCTTTCCCTTTACATATTTCTTATGCACACTTCTTTCCCTTTACATATTTCTTATGCACACTTCTTTCCCTTTACATATTTCTTATGCACACTTCTTTCCCTTTACATATTTCTTATGCACACTTCTTTCCCTTTACATATTTCTTATGCACACTTCTTTCCCTTTACATATTTCTTATGCACACTTCTTTCCCTTTACATATTTCTTATGCACACTTCTTTCCCTTTACATATTTCTTATGCACACTTCTTTCCCTTTACATATTTCTTATGCACACTTCTTTCCCTTTACATATTTCTTATGCACACTTCTTTCCCTTTACATATTTCGTATGCACACTTCTTTCCCTTTACATATTTCTTATGCACACTTCTTTCCCTTTACATATTTCTTATGCACACTTCTTTCCCTTTACATATTTCTTATGCACACTTCTTTCCCTTTACATATTTCTTATGCACACTTCTTTCCCTTTACATATTTCTTATGCACACTTCTTTCCCTTTACATATTTAACTCGAGGGCTTGTTCCCACATCATGTGTTATTCTTATGCACACTTCTTTCCCTTTACATATTTCTTATGCACACTTCTTTCCCTTTACATATTTCTTATGCACACTTCTTTCCCTTTACATATTTCTTATGCACACTTCTTTCCCTTTACATATTTCTTATGCACACTTCTTTCCCTTTACATATTTCTTATGCACACTTCTTTCCCTTTACATATTTCTTATGCACACTTCTTTCCCTTTACATATTTCTTATGCACACTTCTTTCCCTTTACATATTTCTTATGCACACTTCTTTCCCTTTACATATTTCTTATGCACACTTCTTTCCCTTTACATATTTCTTATGCACACTTCTTTCCCTTTACATATTTCTTATGCACACTTCTTTCCCTTTACATATTTCTTATGCACACTTCTTTCCCTTTACATATTTCTTATGCACACTTCTTTCCCTTTACATATTTAACTCGAGGGCTTGTTCCCGACATCATGTGTTTATTTCTTATGCACACTTCTTTCCCTTTACATATTTCTTATGCACACTTCTTTCCCTTTACATATTTCTTATGCACACTTCTTTCCCTTTACATATTTCTTATGCACACTTCTTTCCCTTTACATATTTCTTATGCACACTTCTTTCCCTTTACATATTTCTTATGCACACTTCTTTCCCTTTACATATTTCTTATGCACACTTCTTTCCCTTTACATATTTCTTATGCACACTTCTTTCCCTTTACATATTTCTTATGCACACTTCTTTCCCTTTACATATTTCTTATGCACACTTCTTTCCCTTTACATATTTCTTATGCACACTTCTTTCCCTTTACATATTTCTTATGCACACTTCTTTCCCTTTACATATTTCTTATGCACACTTCTTTCCCTTTACATATTTCTTATGCACACTTCTTTCCCTTTACATATTTCTTATGCACACTTCTTTCCCTTTACATATTTCTTATGCACACTTCTTTCCCTTTACATATTTCTTATGCACACTTCTTTCCCTTTACATATTTCTTATGCACACTTCTTTCCCTTTACATATTTCTTATGCACACTTCTTTCCCTTTACATATTTCTTATGCACACTTCTTTCCCTTTACATATTTCTTATGCACACTTCTTTCCCTTTACATATTTCTTATGCACACTTCTTTCCCTTTACATATTTCTTATGCACACTTCTTTCCCTTTACATATTTCTTATGCACACTTCTTTCCCTTTACATATTTCTTATGCACACTTCTTTCCCTTTACATATTTCTTATGCACACTTCTTTCCCTTTACATATTTCTTATGCACACTTCTTTCCCTTTACATATTTCTTATGCACACTTCTTTCCCTTTACATATTTCTTATGCACACTTCTTTCCCTTTACATATTTCTTATGCACACTTCTTTCCCTTTACATATTTCTTATGCACACTTCTTTCCCTTTACATATTTCTTATGCACACTTCTTTCCCTTTACATATTTCTTATGCACACTTCTTTCCCTTTACATATTTCTTATGCACACTTCTTTCCCTTTACATATTTCTTATGCACACTTCTTTCCCTTTACATATTTCTTATGCACACTTCTTTCCCTTTACATATTTCTTATGCACACTTCTTTCCCTTTACATATTTCTTATGCACACTTCTTTCCCTTTACATATTTCTTATGCACACTTCTTTCCCTTTACATATTTCTTATGCACACTTCTTTCCCTTTACATATTTCTTATGCACACTTCTTTCCCTTTACATATTTCTTATGCACACTTCTTTCCCTTTACATATTTACTCGAGGGCTTGTCCCGACATCATGTTTATTCTTATGCACACTTCTTTCCCTTTACATATTTCTTATGCACACTTCTTTCCCTTTACATATTTCTTATGCACACTTCTTTCCCTTTACATATTTCTTATGCACACTTCTTTCCCTTTACATATTTCTTATGCACACTTCTTTCCCTTTACATATTTCTTATGCACACTTCTTTCCCTTTACATATTTCTTATGCACACTTCTTTCCCTTTACATATTTCTTATGCACACTTCTTTCCCTTTACATATTTCTTATGCACACTTCTTTCCCTTTACATATTTCTTATGCACACTTCTTTCCCTTTACATATTTCTTATGCACACTTCTTTCCCTTTACATATTTCTTATGCACACTTCTTTCCCTTTACATATTTCTTATGCACACTTCTTTCCCTTTACATATTTCTTATGCACACTTCTTTCCCTTTACATATTTCTTATGCACACTTCTTTCCCTTTACATATTTCTTATGCACACTTCTTTCCCTTTACATATTTCTTATGCACACTTCTTTCCCTTTACATATTTCTTATGCACACTTCTTTCCCTTTACATATTTCTTATGCACACTTCTTTCCCTTTACATATTTCTTATGCACACTTCTTTCCCTTTACATATTTCTTATGCACACTTCTTTCCCTTTACATATTTCTTATGCACACTTCTTTCCCTTTACATATTTCTTATGCACACTTCTTTCCCTTTACATATTTCTTATGCACACTTCTTTCCCTTTACATATTTCTTATGCACACTTCTTTCCCTTTACATATTTCTTATGCACACTTCTTTCCCTTTACATATTTCTTATGCACACTTCTTTCCCTTTACATATTTACTCGAGGGCTTGTTCCCACATCTACATATTTCTTATGCACACTTCTTTCCCTTTACATATTTCTTATGCACACTTCTTTCCCTTTACATATTTCTTATGCACACTTCTTTCCCTTTACATATTTCTTATGCACACTTCTTTCCCTTTACATATTTCTTATGCACACTTCTTTCCCTTTACATATTTCTTATGCACACTTCTTTCCCTTTACATATTTCTTATGCACACTTCTTTCCCTTTACATATTTCTTATGCACACTTCTTTCCCTTTACATATTTCTTATGCACACTTCTTTCCCTTTACATATTTCTTATGCACACTTCTTTCCCTTTACATATTTCTTATGCACACTTCTTTCCCTTTACATATTTCTTATGCACACTTCTTTCCCTTTACATATTTCTTATGCACACTTCTTTCCCTTTACATATTTCTTATGCACACTTCTTTCCCTTTACATATTTCTTATGCACACTTCTTTCCCTTTACATATTTCTTATGCACACTTCTTTCCCTTTACATATTTCTTATGCACACTTCTTTCCCTTTACATATTTCTTATGCACACTTCTTTCCCTTTACATATTTCTTATGCACACTTCTTTCCCTTTACATATTTCTTATGCACACTTCTTTCCCTTTACATATTTCTTATGCACACTTCTTTCCCTTTACATATTTCTTATGCACACTTCTTTCCCTTTACATATTTCTTATGCACACTTCTTTCCCTTTACATATTTCTTATGCACACTTCTTTCCCTTTACATATTTCTTATGCACACTTCTTTCCCTTTACATATTTCTTATGCACACTTCTTTCCCTTTACATATTTCTTATGCACACTTCTTTCCCTTTACATATTTCTTATGCACACTTCTTTCCCTTTACATATTTCTTATGCACACTTCTTTCCCTTTACATATTTCTTATGCACACTTCTTTCCCTTTACATATTTCTTATGCACACTTCTTTCCCTTTACATATTTCTTATGCACACTTCTTTCCCTTTACATATTTCTTATGCACACTTCTTTCCCTTTACATATTTCTTATGCACACTTCTTTCCCTTTACATATTTCTTATGCACACTTCTTTCCCTTTACATATTTCTTATGCACACTTCTTTCCCTTTACATATTTCTTATGCACACTTCTTTCCCTTTACATATTTCTTATGCACACTTCTTTCCCTTTACATATTTCTTATGCACACTTCTTTCCCTTTACATATTTCTTATGCACACTTCTTTCCCTTTACATATTTCTTATGCACACTTCTTTCCCTTTACATATTTCTTATGCACACTTCTTTCCCTTTACATATTTCTTATGCACACTTCTTTCCCTTTACATATTTCTTATGCACACTTCTTTCCCTTTACATATTTCTTATGCACACTTCTTTCCCTTTACATATTTCTTATGCACACTTCTTTCCCTTTACATATTTCTTATGCACACTTCTTTCCCTTTACATATTTCTTATGCACACTTCTTTCCCTTTACATATTTCTTATGCACACTTCTTTCCCTTTACATATTTCTTATGCACACTTCTTTCCCTTTACATATTTCTTATGCACACTTCTTTCCCTTTACATATTTCTTATGCACACTTCTTTCCCTTTACATATTTCTTATGCACACTTCTTTCCCTTTACATATTTCTTATGCACACTTCTTTCCCTTTACATATTTCTTATGCACACTTCTTTCCCTTTACATATTTCTTATGCACACTTCTTTCCCTTTACATATTTCTTATGCACACTTCTTTCCCTTTACATATTTCTTATGCACACTTCTTTCCCTTTACATATTTCTTATGCACACTTCTTTCCCTTTACATATTTCTTATGCACACTTCTTTCCCTTTACATATTTCTTATGCACACTTCTTTCCCTTTACATATTTCTTATGCACACTTCTTTCCCTTTACATATTTCTTATGCACACTTCTTTCCCTTTACATATTTCTTATGCACACTTCTTTCCCTTTACATATTTCTTATGCACACTTCTTTCCCTTTACATATTTCTTATGCACACTTCTTTCCCTTTACATATTTCTTATGCACACTTCTTTCCCTTTACATATTTCTTATGCACACTTCTTTCCCTTTACATATTTCTTATGCACACTTCTTTCCCTTTACATATTTCTTATGCACACTTCTTTCCCTTTACATATTTCTTATGCACACTTCTTTCCCTTTACATATTTCTTATGCACACTTCTTTCCCTTTACATATTTCTTATGCACACTTCTTTCCCTTTACATATTTCTTATGCACACTTCTTTCCCTTTACATATTTCTTATGCACACTTCTTTCCCTTTACATATTTCTTATGCACACTTCTTTCCCTTTACATATTTCTTATGCACACTTCTTTCCCTTTACATATTTCTTATGCACACTTCTTTCCCTTTACATATTTCTTATGCACACTTCTTTCCCTTTACATATTTCTTATGCACACTTCTTTCCCTTTACATATTTCTTATGCACACTTCTTTCCCTTTACATATTTCTTATGCACACTTCTTTCCCTTCATATTTCTTATGCACACTTCTTTCCCTTTACATATTTCTTATGCACACTTCTTTCCCTTTACATATTTCTTATGCACACTTCTTTCCCTTTACATATTTCTTATGCACACTTCTTTCCCTTTACATATTTCTTATGCACACTTCTTTCCCTTTACATATTTCTTATGCACACTTCTTTCCCTTTACATATTTCTTATGCACACTTCTTTCCCTTTACATATTTCTTATGCACACTTCTTTCCCTTTACATATTTCTTATGCACACTTCTTTCCCTTTACATATTTCTTATGCACACTTCTTTCCCTTTACATATTTCTTATGCACACTTCTTTCCCTTTACATATTTCTTATGCACACTTCTTTCCCTTTACATATTTCTTATGCACACTTCTTTCCCTTTACATATTTCTTATGCACACTTCTTTCCCTTTACATATTTCTTATGCACACTTCTTTCCCTTTACATATTTCTTATGCACACTTCTTTCCCTTTACATATTTCTTATGCACACTTCTTTCCCTTTACATATTTCTTATGCACACTTCTTTCCCTTTACATATTTATGCTTTCCTTATTTCTTATGCACACTTCTTTCCCTTTACATATTTCTTATGCACACTTCTTTCCCTTTACATATTTCTTATGCACACTTCTTTCCCTTTACATATTTCTTATGCACACTTCTTTCCCTTTACATATTTCTTATGCACACTTCTTTCCCTTTACATATTTCTTATGCACACTTCTTTCCCTTTACATATTTCTTATGCACACTTCTTTCCCTTTACATATTTCTTATGCACACTTCTTTCCCTTTACATATTTCTTATGCACACTTCTTTCCCTTTACATATTTCTTATGCACACTTCTTTCCCTTTACATATTTCTTATGCACACTTCTTTCCCTTTACATATTTCTTATGCACACTTCTTTCCCTTTACATATTTCTTATGCACACTTCTTTCCCTTTACATATTTCTTATGCACACTTCTTTCCCTTTACATATTTCTTATGCACACTTCTTTCCCTTTACATATTTCTTATGCACACTTCTTTCCCTTTACATATTTCTTATGCACACTTCTTTCCCTTTACATATTTCTTATGCACACTTCTTTCCCTTTACATATTTCTTATGCACACTTCTTTCCCTTTACATATTTCTTATGCACACTTCTTTCCCTTTACATATTTCTTATGCACACTTCTTTCCCTTTACATATTTCTTATGCACACTTCTTTCCCTTTACATATTTCTTATGCACACTTCTTTCCCTTTACATATTTCTTATGCACACTTCTTTCCCTTTACATATTTCTTATGCACACTTCTTTCCCTTTACATATTTCTTATGCACACTTCTTTCCCTTTACATATTTCTTATGCACACTTCTTTCCCTTTACATATTTCTTATGCACACTTCTTTCCCTTTACATATTTCTTATGCACACTTCTTTCCCTTTACATATTTCTTATGCACACTTCTTTCCCTTTACATATTTCTTATGCACACTTCTTTCCCTTTACATATTTCTTATGCACACTTCTTTCCCTTTACATATTTCTTATGCACACTTCTTTCCCTTTACATATTTCTTATGCACACTTCTTTCCCTTTACATATTTCTTATGCACACTTCTTTCCCTTTACATATTTCTTATGCACACTTCTTTCCCTTTACATATTTCTTATGCACACTTCTTTCCCTTTACATATTTCTTATGCACACTTCTTTCCCTTTACATATTTCTTATGCACACTTCTTTCCCTTTACATATTTCTTATGCACACTTCTTTCCCTTTACATATTTCTTATGCACACTTCTTTCCCTTTACATATTTCTTATGCACACTTCTTTCCCTTTACATATTTCTTATGCACACTTCTTTCCCTTTACATATTTCTTATGCACACTTCTTTCCCTTTACATATTTCTTATGCACACTTCTTTCCCTTTACATATTTCTTATGCACACTTCTTTCCCTTTACATATTTCTTATGCACACTTCTTTCCCTTTACATATTTCTTATGCACACTTCTTTCCCTTTACATATTTCTTATGCACACTTCTTTCCCTTTACATATTTCTTATGCACACTTCTTTCCCTTTACATATTTCTTATGCACACTTCTTTCCCTTTACATATTTCTTATGCACACTTCTTTCCCTTTACATATTTCTTATGCACACTTCTTTCCCTTTACATATTTCTTATGCACACTTCTTTCCCTTTACATATTTCTTATGCACACTTCTTTCCCTTTACATATTTCTTATGCACACTTCTTTCCCTTTACATATTTCTTATGCACACTTCTTTCCCTTTACATATTTCTTATGCACACTTCTTTCCCTTTACATATTTCTTATGCACACTTCTTTCCCTTTACATATTTCTTATGCACACTTCTTTCCCTTTACATATTTCTTATGCACACTTCTTTCCCTTTACATATTTCTTATGCACACTTCTTTCCCTTTACATATTTCTTATGCACACTTCTTTCCCTTTACATATTTCTTATGCACACTTCTTTCCCTTTACATATTTCTTATGCACACTTCTTTCCCTTTACATATTTCTTATGCACACTTCTTTCCCTTTACATATTTCTTATGCACACTTCTTTCCCTTTACATATTTCTTATGCACACTTCTTTCCCTTTACATATTTCTTATGCACACTTCTTTCCCTTTACATATTTCTTATGCACACTTCTTTCCCTTTACATATTTCTTATGCACACTTCTTTCCCTTTACATATTTCTTATGCACACTTCTTTCCCTTTACATATTTCTTATGCACACTTCTTTCCCTTTACATATTTCTTATGCACACTTCTTTCCCTTTACATATTTCTTATGCACACTTCTTTCCCTTTACATATTTCTTATGCACACTTCTTTCCCTTTACATATTTCTTATGCACACTTCTTTCCCTTTACATATTTCTTATGCACACTTCTTTCCCTTTACATATTTCTTATGCACACTTCTTTCCCTTTACATATTTCTTATGCACACTTCTTTCCCTTTACATATTTCTTATGCACACTTCTTTCCCTTTACATATTTCTTATGCACACTTCTTTCCCTTTACATATTTCTTATGCACACTTCTTTCCCTTTACATATTTCTTATGCACACTTCTTTCCCTTTACATATTTCTTATGCACACTTCTTTCCCTTTACATATTTCTTATGCACACTTCTTTCCCTTTACATATTTCTTATGCACACTTCTTTCCCTTTACATATTTCTTATGCACACTTCTTTCCCTTTACATATTTCTTATGCACACTTCTTTCCCTTTACATATTTCTTATGCACACTTCTTTCCCTTTACATATTTCTTATGCACACTTCTTTCCCTTTACATATTTCTTATGCACACTTCTTTCCCTTTACATATTTCTTATGCACACTTCTTTCCCTTTACATATTTCTTATGCACACTTCTTTCCCTTTACATATTTCTTATGCACACTTCTTTCCCTTTACATATTTCTTATGCACACTTCTTTCCCTTTACATATTTCTTATGCACACTTCTTTCCCTTTACATATTTCTTATGCACACTTCTTTCCCTTTACATATTTCTTATGCACACTTCTTTCCCTTTACATATTTCTTATGCACACTTCTTTCCCTTTACATATTTCTTATGCACACTTCTTTCCCTTTACATATTTCTTATGCACACTTCTTTCCCTTTACATATTTCTTATGCACACTTCTTTCCCTTTACATATTTCTTATGCACACTTCTTTCCCTTTACATATTTCTTATGCACACTTCTTTCCCTTTACATATTTCTTATGCACACTTCTTTCCCTTTACATATTTCTTATGCACACTTCTTTCCCTTTACATATTTCTTATGCACACTTCTTTCCCTTTACATATTTCTTATGCACACTTCTTTCCCTTTACATATTTCTTATGCACACTTCTTTCCCTTTACATATTTCTTATGCACACTTCTTTCCCTTTACATATTTCTTATGCACACTTCTTTCCCTTTACATATTTCTTATGCACACTTCTTTCCCTTTACATATTTCTTATGCACACTTCTTTCCCTTTACATATTTCTTATGCACACTTCTTTCCCTTTACATATTTCTTATGCACACTTCTTTCCCTTTACATATTTCTTATGCACACTTCTTTCCCTTTACATATTTCTTATGCACACTTCTTTCCCTTTACATATTTCTTATGCACACTTCTTTCCCTTTACATATTTCTTATGCACACTTCTTTCCCTTTACATATTTCTTATGCACACTTCTTTCCCTTTACATATTTCTTATGCACACTTCTTTCCCTTTACATATTTCTTATGCACACTTCTTTCCCTTTACATATTTCTTATGCACACTTCTTTCCCTTTACATATTTCTTATGCACACTTCTTTCCCTTTACATATTTCTTATGCACACTTCTTTCCCTTTACATATTTCTTATGCACACTTCTTTCCCTTTACATATTTCTTATGCACACTTCTTTCCCTTTACATATTTCTTATGCACACTTCTTTCCCTTTACATATTTCTTATGCACACTTCTTTCCCTTTACATATTTCTTATGCACACTTCTTTCCCTTTACATATTTCTTATGCACACTTCTTTCCCTTTACATATTTCTTATGCACACTTCTTTCCCTTTACATATTTCTTATGCACACTTCTTTCCCTTTACATATTTCTTATGCACACTTCTTTCCCTTTACATATTTCTTATGCACACTTCTTTCCCTTTACATATTTCTTATGCACACTTCTTTCCCTTTACATATTTCTTATGCACACTTCTTTCCCTTTACATATTTCTTATGCACACTTCTTTCCCTTTACATATTTCTTATGCACACTTCTTTCCCTTTACATATTTCTTATGCACACTTCTTTCCCTTTACATATTTCTTATGCACACTTCTTTCCCTTTACATATTTCTTATGCACACTTCTTTCCCTTTACATATTTCTTATGCACACTTCTTTCCCTTTACATATTTCTTATGCACACTTCTTTCCCTTTACATATTTCTTATGCACACTTCTTTCCCTTTACATATTTCTTATGCACACTTCTTTCCCTTTACATATTTCTTATGCACACTTCTTTCCCTTTACATATTTCTTATGCACACTTCTTTCCCTTTACATATTTCTTATGCACACTTCTTTCCCTTTACATATTTCTTATGCACACTTCTTTCCCTTTACATATTTCTTATGCACACTTCTTTCCCTTTACATATTTCTTATGCACACTTCTTTCCCTTTACATATTTCTTATGCACACTTCTTTCCCTTTACATATTTCTTATGCACACTTCTTTCCCTTTACATATTTCTTATGCACACTTCTTTCCCTTTACATATTTCTTATGCACACTTCTTTCCCTTAACATATTTCTTATGCACACTTCTTTCCCTTTACATATTTCTTATGCACACTTCTTTCCCTTTACATATTTCTTATGCACACTTCTTTCCCTTTACATATTTCTTATGCACACTTCTTTCCCTTTACATATTTCTTATGCACACTTCTTTCCCTTTACATATTTCTTATGCACACTTCTTTCCCTTTACATATTTCGTATGCACACTTCTTTCCCTTTACATATTTCTTATGCACACTTCTTTCCCTTTACATATTTCTTATGCACACTTCTTTCCCTTTACATATTTCTTATGCACACTTCTTTCCCTTTACATATTTCTTATGCACACTTCTTTCCCTTTACATATTTCTTATGCACACTTCTTTCCCTTTACATATTTCTTATGCACACTTCTTTCCCTTTACATATTTCTTATGCACACTTCTTTCCCTTTACATATTTCTTATGCACACTTCTTTCCCTTTACATATTTCTTATGCACACTTCTTTCCCTTTACATATTTCTTATGCACACTTCTTTCCCTTTACATATTTCTTTTGCACACTTCTTTCCCTTTACATATTTCTTATGCACACTTCTTTCCCTTTACATATTTCTTATGCACACTTCTTTCCCTTTACATATTTCTTATGCACACTTCTTTCCCTTTACATATTTCTTATGCACACTTCTTTCCCTTTACATATTTCTTATGCACACTTCTTTCCCTTTACATATTTCTTATGCACACTTCTTTCCCTTTACATATTTCTTATGCACACTTCTTTCCCTTTACATATTTCTTATGCACACTTCTTTCCCTTTACATATTTCTTATGCACACTTCTTTCCCTTTACATATTTCTTATGCACACTTCTTTCCCTTTACATATTTCTTATGCACACTTCTTTCCCTTTACATATTTCTTATGCACACTTCTTTCCCTTTACATATTTCTTATGCACACTTCTTTCCCTTTACATATTTCTTATGCACACTTCTTTCCCTTTACATATTTCTTATGCACACTTCTTTCCCTTTACATATTTCTTATGCACACTTCTTTCCCTTTACATATTTCTTATGCACACTTCTTTCCCTTTACATATTTCTTATGCACACTTCTTTCCCTTTACATATTTCTTATGCACACTTCTTTCCCTTTACATATTTCTTATGCACACTTCTTTCCCTTTACATATTTAACTCGAGGGCTTGTTCCCACATCATGTGTTTATTTCTTATGCACACTTCTTTCCCTTTACATATTTCTTATGCACACTTCTTTCCCTTTACATATTTCTTATGCACACTTCTTTCCCTTTACATATTTCTTATGCACACTTCTTTCCCTTTACATATTTCTTATGCACACTTCTTTCCCTTTACATATTTCTTATGCACACTTCTTTCCCTTTACATATTTCTTATGCACACTTCTTTCCCTTTACATATTTCTTATGCACACTTCTTTCCCTTTACATATATCTTATGCACACTTCTTTCCCTTTACATATTTCTTATGCACACTTCTATCCCTTTACATATTTCTTATGCACACTTCTTTCCCTTTACATATTTCTTATGCACACTTCTTTCCCTTTACATATTTCTTATGCACACTTCTTTCCCTTTACATATTTCTTATGCACACTTCTTTCCCTTTACATATTTCTTATGCACACTTCTTTCCCTTTACATATTTCTTATGCACACTTCTTTCCCTTTACATATTTCTTATGCACACTTCTTTCCCTTTACATATTTCTTAAGCACACTTCTTTCCCTTTACATATTTCTTATGCACACTTCTTTCCCTTTACATATTTCTTATGCACACTTCTTTCCCTTTACATATTTCTTATGCACACTTCTTTCCCTTTACATATTTCTTATGCACACTTCTTTCCCTTTACATATTTCTTATGCACACTTCTTTCCCTTTACATATTTCTTATGCACACTTCTTTCCCTTTACATATTTCTTATGCACACTTCTTTCCCTTTACATATTTCTTATGCACACTTCTTTCCCTTTACATATTTCTTATGCACACTTCTTTCCCTTTACATATTTCTTATGCACACTTCTTTCCCTTTACATATTTCTTATGCACACTTCTTTCCCTTTACATATTTCTTATCACACTTCTTTCCCTTTACATATTTCTTATCACACTTCTTTCCCTTTACATATTTCTTATGCACACTTCTTTCCCTTTACATATTTCTTATGCACACTTCTGTCCCTTTACATATTTCTTATGCACACTTCTTTCCCTTTACATATTTCTTATGCACACTTCTTTCCCTTTACATATTTCTTATGCACACTTCTTTCCCTTTACATATTTCTTATGCACACTTCTTTCCCTTTACATATTTCTTATGCACACTTCTTTCCCTTTACATATTTCTTATGCACACTTCTTTCCCTTTACATATTTCTTATGCACACTTCTTTCCCTTTACATATTTCTTATGCACACTTCTTTCCCTTTACATATTTCTTATGCACACTTCTTTCCCTTTACATATTTCTTATGCACACTTCTTTCCCTTTACATATTTCTTATGCACACTTCTTTCCCTTTACATATTTCTTATGCACACTTCTTTCCCTTTACATATTTCTTATGCACACTTCTTTCCCTTTACATATTTCTTATGCACACTTCTTTCCCTTTACATATTTCTTATGCACACTTCTTTCCCTTTACATATTTCTTATGCACACTTCTTTCCCTTTACGTATTTCTTATGCACACTTCTTTCCCTTTACATATTTCTTATGCACACTTCTTTCCCTTTACATATTTCTTATGCACACTTCTTTCCCTTTACATATTTCTTATGCACACTTCTTTCCCTTTACATATTTCTGATGCGCACTTCTTTCCCTTTAAAATATTTCTTATGCGCACTTCTTTCCCTTTACATATTTCTTATGCACACTTCTTTCCCTTTACATATTTCTTATGCACACTTCTTTCCCTTTACATATTTCTTATGCACACTTCTTTCCCTTTACATATTTCTTATGCACACTTCTTTCCCTTTACATATTTCTTATGCACACTTCTTTCCCTTTACATATTTCTTATGCACACTTCTTTCCCTTTACATATTTCTTATGCACACTTCTTTCCTTTTACATATTTCTTAAGAACACTTCTTTCCCTTTACATATTTCTTATGCACACTTCTTTCCCTTTACATATTTCTTATGCACACTTCTTTCCCTTTACATATTTCTTATGCACACCTCTTTCCCTTTACATATTTCTTATGCACACTTCTTTCCCTTTACATATTTCTTATGCACACTTCTTTCCCTTTACATATTTCTTATGCACACTTCTTTCCCTTTACATATTTCTTATGCACACTTCTTTCCCTTTACATATTTCTTATGCACACTTCTTTCCCTTTACATATTTCTTATGCACACTTCTTTCCCTTTACATATTTCTTATGCACACTTCTTTCCCTTTACATAATTCTTATGCACACTTCTTTCCCTTTACATATTTCTTATGCACACTTCTTTCCCTTTACATATTTCTTATGCACACTTCTTTCCCTTTACATATTTCTTATGCACACTTCTTTCCCTTTACATATTTATTATGCACACTTCTTTCCCTTTACATATTTCTTATGCACACTTCTTTCCCTTTACATATTTCTTATTTCACACTTCTTTCCCTTTACATATTTAACTCGAGGGCTTGTTCCCACATCATGTGTTTATTTCTTATGCACACTTCTTTCCCTTTACATATTTAACTCGAGGGCTTGTTCCCACATCATGTGTTTATTTCTTATGCACACTTCTTTCTCTTTACATATTTCTAATGCACACTTCTTTCCCTTTACATATTTCTTATGCACACTTCTTTCCCTTTACATATTTCTTATGCACACTTCTTTCCCTTTACATATTTCTTATGCACACTTCTTTCCCTTTACATATTTCTTATGCACACTTCTTTCCCTTTACATATTTCTTATGCACACTTCTTTCCCTTTACATATTTCTTATGCACACTTCTTTCCCTTTACATATTTCTGATGCGCACTTCTTTCCCTTTAAATATTTCTTATGCGCACTTCTTTCCCTTTACATATTTCTTATGCACACTTCTTTCCCTTTACATATTTCTTATGCACACTTCTTTCCCTTTACATATTTCTTATGCACACTTCTTTCCCTTTACATATTTCTTATGCACACTTCTTTCCCTTTACATATTTCTTATGCACACTTCTTTCCCTTTACATATTTCTTATGCACACTTCTTTCCCTTTACATATTTCTTATGCACACTTCTTTCCCTTTACATATTTCTTATGCACACTTCTTTCCCTTTACATATTTCTTATGCACACTTCTTTCCCTTTACATATTTCTTATGCACACTTCTTTCCCTTTACATATTTCTTATGCACACTTCTTTCCCTTTACATATTTCTTATGCACACTTCTTTCCCTTTACATATTTCTTATGCACACTTCTTTCCCTTTACATATTTCTTATGCACACTTCTTTCCCTTTACATATTTCTTATGCACACTTCTTTCCCTTTACATATTTCTTATGCACACTTCTTTCCCTTTACATATTTCTTATGCACACTTCTTTCCCTTTACATATTTCTTATGCACACTTCTTTCCCTTTACATATTTAACTCGAGGGCTTGTTCCCACATCATGTGTTTATTTCTTATGCACACTTCTTTCCCTTTACATATTTCTTATGCACACTTCTTTCCCTTTACATATTTCTTATGCACACTTCTTTCCCTTTACATATTTCTTATGCACACTTCTTTCCCTTTACATATTTCTTATGCACACTTCTTTCCCTTTACATATTTCTTATGCACACTTCTTTCCCTTTACATATTTCTTATGCACACTTCTTTCCCTTTACATATTTCTTATGCACACTTCTTTCCCTTTACATATATCTTATGCACACTTCTTTCCCTTTACATATTTCTTATGCACACTTCTATCCCTTTACATATTTCTTATGCACACTTCTTTCCCTTTACATATTTCTTATGCACACTTCTTTCCCTTTACATATTTCTTATGCACACTTCTTTCCCTTTACATATTTCTTATGCACACTTCTTTCCCTTTACATATTTCTTATGCACACTTCTTTCCCTTTACATATTTCTTATGCACACTTCTTTCCCTTTACATATTTCTTATGCACACTTCTTTCCCTTTACATATTTCTTAAGCACACTTCTTTCCCTTTACATATTTCTTATGCACACTTCTTTCCCTTTACATATTTCTTATGCACACTTCTTTCCCTTTACATATTTCTTATGCACACTTCTTTCCCTTTACATATTTCTTATGCACACTTCTTTCCCTTTACATATTTCTTATGCACACTTCTTTCCCTTTACATATTTCTTATGCACACTTCTTTCCCTTTACATATTTCTTATGCACACTTCTTTCCCTTTACATATTTCTTATGCACACTTCTTTCCCTTTACATATTTCTTATGCACACTTCTTTCCCTTTACATATTTCTTATGCACACTTCTTTCCCTTTACATATTTCTTATGCACACTTCTTTCCCTTTACATATTTCTTATCACACTTCTTTCCCTTTACATATTTCTTATCACACTTCTTTCCCTTTACATATTTCTTATGCACACTTCTTTCCCTTTACATATTTCTTATGCACACTTCTGTCCCTTTACATATTTCTTATGCACACTTCTTTCCCTTTACATATTTCTTATGCACACTTCTTTCCCTTTACATATTTCTTATGCACACTTCTTTCCCTTTACATATTTCTTATGCACACTTCTTTCCCTTTACATATTTCTTATGCACACTTCTTTCCCTTTACATATTTCTTATGCACACTTCTTTCCCTTTACATATTTCTTATGCACACTTCTTTCCCTTTACATATTTCTTATGCACACTTCTTTCCCTTTACATATTTCTTATGCACACTTCTTTCCCTTTACATATTTCTTATGCACACTTCTTTCCCTTTACATATTTCTTATGCACACTTCTTTCCCTTTACATATTTCTTATGCACACTTCTTTCCCTTTACATATTTCTTATGCACACTTCTTTCCCTTTACATATTTCTTATGCACACTTCTTTCCCTTTACATATTTCTTATGCACACTTCTTTCCCTTTACATATTTCTTATGCACACTTCTTTCCCTTTACATATTTCTTATGCACACTTCTTTCCCTTTACATATTTCTTATGCACACTTCTTTCCCTTTACATATTTCTTATGCACACTTCTTTCCCTTTACATATTTCTTATGCACACTTCTTTCCCTTTACATATTTCTGATGCGCACTTCTTTCCCTTTAAAATATTTCTTATGCGCACTTCTTTCCCTTTACATATTTCTTATGCACACTTCTTTCCCTTTACATATTTCTTATGCACACTTCTTTCCCTTTACATATTTCTTATGCACACTTCTTTCCCTTTACATATTTCTTATGCACACTTCTTTCCCTTTACATATTTCTTATGCACACTTCTTTCCCTTTACATATTTCTTATGCACACTTCTTTCCCTTTACATATTTCTTATGCACACTTCTTTCCTTTTACATATTTCTTAAGAACACTTCTTTCCCTTTACATATTTCTTATGCACACTTCTTTCCCTTTACATATTTCTTATGCACACTTCTTTCCCTTTACATATTTCTTATGCACACCTCTTTCCCTTTACATATTTCTTATGCACACTTCTTTCCCTTTACATATTTCTTATGCACACTTCTTTCCCTTTACATATTTCTTATGCACACTTCTTTCCCTTTACATATTTCTTATGCACACTTCTTTCCCTTTACATATTTCTTATGCACACTTCTTTCCCTTTACATATTTCTTATGCACACTTCTTTCCCTTTACATATTTCTTATGCACACTTCTTTCCCTTTACATAATTCTTATGCACACTTCTTTCCCTTTACATATTTCTTATGCACACTTCTTTCCCTTTACATATTTCTTATGCACACTTCTTTCCCTTTACATATTTCTTATGCACACTTCTTTCCCTTTACATATTTATTATGCACACTTCTTTCCCTTTACATATTTCTTATGCACACTTCTTTCCCTTTACATATTTCTTATTTCACACTTCTTTCCCTTTACATATTTAACTCGAGGGCTTGTTCCCACATCATGTGTTTATTTCTTATGCACACTTCTTTCCCTTTACATATTTAACTCGAGGGCTTGTTCCCACATCATGTGTTTATTTCTTATGCACACTTCTTTCTCTTTACATATTTCTAATGCACACTTCTTTCCCTTTACATATTTCTTATGCACACTTCTTTCCCTTTACATATTTCTTATGCACACTTCTTTCCCTTTACATATTTCTTATGCACACTTCTTTCCCTTTACATATTTCTTATGCACACTTCTTTCCCTTTACATATTTCTTATGCACACTTCTTTCCCTTTACATATTTCTTATGCACACTTCTTTCCCTTTACATATTTCTGATGCGCACTTCTTTCCCTTTAAATATTTCTTATGCGCACTTCTTTCCCTTTACATATTTCTTATGCACACTTCTTTCCCTTTACATATTTCTTATGCACACTTCTTTCCCTTTACATATTTCTTATGCACACTTCTTTCCCTTTACATATTTCTTATGCACACTTCTTTCCCTTTACATATTTCTTATGCACACTTCTTTCCCTTTACATATTTCTTATGCACACTTCTTTCCCTTTACATATTTCTTATGCACACTTCTTTCCCTTTACATATTTCTTATGCACACTTCTTTCCCTTTACATATTTCTTATGCACACTTCTTTCCCTTTACATATTTCTTATGCACACTTCTTTCCCTTTACATATTTCTTATGCACACTTCTTTCCCTTTACATATTTCTTATGCACACTTCTTTCCCTTTACATATTTCTTATGCACACTTCTTTCCCTTTACATATTTCTTATGCAATTTTCTTTCCCTTTACATATTTCTTATGCACACTTCTTTCCCTTTACATATTTCTTATGCACACTTCTTTCCCTTTACATATTTCTTATGCACACTTCTTTCCCTTTACATATTTCTTATGCACACTTCTTTCCCTTTACATATTTCTTATGCACACTTCTTTCCCTTTACATATTTCTTATGCACACTTCTTTCCCTTTACATATTTCTTATGCACACTTCTTTCCCTTTACATATTTCTTATGCACACTTCTTTCCCTTTACATATTTCTTATGCACACTTCTTTCCCTTTACATATTTCTTATGCACACTTCTTTCCCTTTACATATTTCTTATTTCACACTTCTTTCCCTTTACATATTTAACTCGAGGGCTTGTTCCCACATCATGTGTTTATTTCTTATGCACACTTCTTTCCCTTTACATATTTAACTCGAGGGCTTGTTCCCACATCATGTGTTTATTTCTTATGCACACTTCTTTCCCTTTACATATTTCTTATGCACACTTCTTTCCCTTTACATATTTCTTATGCACACTTCTTTCCCTTTACATATTTCTTATGCACACTTCTTTCCCTTTACATATTTCTTATGCACACTTCTTTCCCTTTACATATTTCTTATGCACACTTCTTTCCCTTTACATAATTCTTATGCACACTTCTTTCCCTTTACATATTTCTTATGCACACTTCTTTCCCTTTACATATTTCTTATGCACACTTCTTTCCCTTTACATATTTCTTATGCACACTTCTTTCCCTTTACATATTTCTTATGCACACTTCTTTCCCTTTACATATTTCTTATGCACACTTCTTTCCCTTTACATATTTCTTATTTCACACTTCTTTCCCTTTACATATTTAACTCGAGGGCTTGTTCCCACATCATGTGTTTATTTCTTATGCACACTTCTTTCCCTTTACATATTTAACTCGAGGGCTTGTTCCCACATCATGTGTTTATTTCTTATGCACACTTCTTTCTCTTTACATATTTCTAATGCACACTTCTTTCCCTTTACATATTTCTTATGCACACTTCTTTCCCTTTACATATTTCTTATGCACACTTCTTTCCCTTTACATATTTCTTATGCACACTTCTTTCCCTTTACATATTTCTTATGCACACTTCTTTCCCTTTACATATTTCTTATGCACACTTCTTTCCCTTTACATATTTCTTATGCACACTTCTTTCCCTTTACATATTTCTGATGCGCACTTCTTTCCCTTTAAATATTTCTTATGCGCACTTCTTTCCCTTTACATATTTCTTATGCACACTTCTTTCCCTTTACATATTTCTTATGCACACTTCTTTCCCTTTACATATTTCTTATGCACACTTCTTTCCCTTTACATATTTCTTATGCACACTTCTTTCCCTTTACATATTTCTTATGCACACTTCTTTCCCTTTACATATTTCTTATGCACACTTCTTTCCCTTTACATATTTCTTATGCACACTTCTTTCCCTTTACATATTTCTTATGCACACTTCTTTCCCTTTACATATTTCTTATGCACACTTCTTTCCCTTTACATATTTCTTATGCACACTTCTTTCCCTTTACATATTTCTTATGCACACTTCTTTCCCTTTACATATTTCTTATGCACACTTCTTTCCCTTTACATATTTCTTATGCACACTTCTTTCCCTTTACATATTTCTTATGCAATTTTCTTTCCCTTTACATATTTCTTATGCACACTTCTTTCCCTTTACATATTTCTTATGCACACTTCTTTCCCTTTACATATTTCTTATGCACACTTCTTTCCCTTTACATATTTCTTATGCACACTTCTTTCCCTTTACATATTTCTTATGCACACTTCTTTCCCTTTACATATTTCTTATGCACACTTCTTTCCCTTTACATATTTCTTATGCACACTTCTTTCCCTTTACATATTTCTTATGCACACTTCTTTCCCTTTACATATTTCTTATGCACACTTCTTTCCCTTTACATATTTCTTATGCACACTTCTTTCCCTTTACATATTTCTTATTTCACACTTCTTTCCCTTTACATATTTAACTCGAGGGCTTGTTCCCACATCATGTGTTTATTTCTTATGCACACTTCTTTCCCTTTACATATTTAACTCGAGGGCTTGTTCCCACATCATGTGTTTATTTCTTATGCACACTTCTTTCCCTTTACATATTTCTTATGCACACTTCTTTCCCTTTACATATTTCTTATGCACACTTCTTTCCCTTTACATATTTCTTATGCACACTTCTTTCCCTTTACATATTTCTTATGCACACTTCTTTCCCTTTACATATTTCTTATGCACACTTCTTTCCCTTTACATATTTCTTATGCACACTTCTTTCCCTTTACATATTTCTTATGCACACTTCTTTCCCTTTACATATTTCTTATGCACACTTCTTTCCCTTTACATATTTCTTATGCACACTTCTTTCCCTTTACATATTTCTTATGCACACTTCTTTCCCTTTACATATTTCTTATGCACACTTCTTTCCCTTTACATATTTCTTATGCACACTTCTTTCCCTTTACATATTTCTTATGCACACTTCTTTCCCTTTACATATTTCTTATGCACACTTCTTTCCCTTTACATATTTCTTATGCACACTTCTTTCCCTTTACATATTTCTTATGCACACTTCTTTCCCTTTACATATTTCTTATGCACACTTCTTTCCCTTTACATATTTCTTATGCACACTTCTTTCCCTTTACATATTTCTTATGCACACTTCTTTCCCTTTACATATTTCTTATGCACACTTCTTTCCCTTTACATATTTCTTATGCACACTTCTTTCCCTTTACATATTTCTTATGCACACTTCTTTCCCTTTACATATTTCTTATGCACACTTCTTTCCCTTTACATATTTCTTATGCACACTTCTTTCCCTTTACATATTTCTTATGCACACTTCTTTCCCTTTACATATTTCTTATGCACACTTCTTTCCCTTTACATATTTCTTATGCACACTTCTTTCCCTTTACATATTTCTTATGCACACTTCTTTCCCTTTACATATTTCTTATGCACACTTCTTTCCCTTTACATATTTCTTATGCACACTTCTTTCCCTTTACATATTTCTTAAGCACACTTCTTTCCCTTTACATATTTCTTATGCACACTTCTTTCCCTTTACATATTTCTTATGCACACTTCTTTCCCTTTACATATTTCTTATGCACACTTCTTTCCCTTTACATATTTCTTATGCACACTTCTTTCCCTTTACATATTTCTTATGCACACTTCTTTCCCTTTACATATTTCTTATGCACACTTCTTTCCCTTTACATATTTCTTATGCACACTTCTTTCCCTTTACATATTTCTTATGCACACTTCTTTCCCTTTACATATTTCTTATGCACACTTCTTTCCCTTTACATATTTCTTATGCACACTTCTTTCCCTTTACATATTTCTTATCACACTTCTTTCCCTTTACATATTTCTTATCACACTTCTTTCCCTTTACATATTTCTTATGCACACTTCTTTCCCTTTACATATTTCTTATGCACACTTCTGTCCCTTTACATATTTCTTATGCACACTTCTTTCCCTTTACATATTTCTTATGCACACTTCTTTCCCTTTACATATTTCTTATGCACACTTCTTTCCCTTTACATATTTCTTATGCACACTTCTTTCCCTTTACATATTTCTTATGCACACTTCTTTCCCTTTACATATTTCTTATGCACACTTCTTTCCCTTTACATATTTCTTATGCACACTTCTTTCCCTTTACATATTTCTTATGCACACTTCTTTCCCTTTACATATTTCTTATGCACACTTCTTTCCCTTTACATATTTCTTATGCACACTTCTTTCCCTTTACATATTTCTTATGCACACTTCTTTCCCTTTACATATTTCTTATGCACACTTCTTTCCCTTTACATATTTCTTATGCACACTTCTTTCCCTTTACATATTTCTTATGCAATTTTCTTTCCCTTTACATATTTCTTATGCACACTTCTTTCCCTTTACATATTTCTTATGCACACTTCTTTCCCTTTACATATTTCTTATGCACACTTCTTTCCCTTTACATATTTCTTATGCACACTTCTTTCCCTTTACATATTTCTTATGCACACTTCTTTCCCTTTACATATTTCTTATGCACACTTCTTTCCCTTTACATATTTCTTATGCACACTTCTTTCCCTTTACATATTTCTTATGCACACTTCTTTCCCTTTACATATTTCTTATGCACACTTCTTTCCCTTTACATATTTCTTATGCACACTTCTTTCCCTTTACATATTTCTTATTTCACACTTCTTTCCCTTTACATATTTAACTCGAGGGCTTGTTCCCACATCATGTGTTTATTTCTTATGCACACTTCTTTCCCTTTACATATTTAACTCGAGGGCTTGTTCCCACATCATGTGTTTATTTCTTATGCACACTTCTTTCCCTTTACATATTTCTTATGCACACTTCTTTCCCTTTACATATTTCTTATGCACACTTCTTTTCCTTTACATATTTCTTATGCACACTTCTTTCCCTTTACATATTTCTTATGCACACTTCTTTCCCTTTACATATTTCTTATGCACACTTCTTTCCCTTTACATAATTCTTATGCACACTTCTTTCCCTTTACATATTTCTTATGCACACTTCTTTCCCTTTACATATTTCTTATGCACACTTCTTTCCCTTTACATATTTCTTATGCACACTTCTTTCCCTTTACATATTTCTTATGCACACTTCTTTCCCTTTACATATTTCTTATGCACACTTCTTTCCCTTTACATATTTCTTATTTCACACTTCTTTCCCTTTACATATTTAACTCGAGGGCTTGTTCCCACATCATGTGTTTATTTCTTATGCACACTTCTTTCCCTTTACATATTTAACTCGAGGGCTTGTTCCCACATCATGTGTTTATTTCTTATGCACACTTCTTTCTCTTTACATATTTCTAATGCACACTTCTTTCCCTTTACATATTTCTTATGCACACTTCTTTCCCTTTACATATTTCTTATGCACACTTCTTTCCTTTTACATATTTCTTATGCACACTTCTTTCCCTTTACATATTTCTTATGCACACTTCTTTCCCTTTACATATTTCTTATGCACACTTCTTTCCCTTTACATATTTCTTATGCACACTTCTTTCCCTTTACATATTTCTGATGCGCACTTCTTTCCCTTTAAATATTTCTTATGCGCACTTCTTTCCCTTTACATATTTCTTATGCACACTTCTTTCCCTTTACATATTTCTTATGCACACTTCTTTCCCTTTACATATTTCTTATGCACACTTCTTTCCCTTTACATATTTCTTATGCACACTTCTTTCCCTTTACATATTTCTTATGCACACTTCTTTCCCTTTACATATTTCTTATGCACACTTCTTTCCCTTTACATATTTCTTATGCACACTTCTTTCCCTTTACATATTTCTTATGCACACTTCTTTCCCTTTACATATTCCTTATGCACACTTCTTTCCCTTTACATATTTCTTATGCACACTTCTTTCCCTTTACATATTTCTTATGCACACTTCTTTCCCTTTACATATTTCTTATGCACACTTCTTTCCCTTTACATATTTCTTATGCACACTTCTTTCCCTTTACATATTTCTTATGCAATTTTCTTTCCCTTTACATATTTCTTATGCACACTTCTTTCCCTTTACATATTTCTTATGCACACTTCTTTCCCTTTACATATTTCTTATGCACACTTCTTTCCCTTTACATATTTCTTATGCACACTTCTTTCCCTTTACATATTTCTTATGCACACTTCTTTCCCTTTACATATTTCTTATGCACACTTCTTTCCCTTTACATATTTCTTATGCACACTTCTTTCCCTTTACATATTTCTTATGCACACTTCTTTCCCTTTACATATTACTTATGCACACTTCTTTCCCTTTACATATTTCTTATGCACACTTCTTTCCCTTTACATATTTCTTATTTCACACTTCTTTCCCTTTACATATTTAACTCGAGGGCTTGTTCCCACATCATGTGTTTATTTCTTATGAACACTTCTTTCCCTTTACATATTTAACTCGAGGGCTTGTTCCCACATCATGTGTTTATTTCTTATGCACACTTCTTTCCCTTTACATATTACTTATGCACACTTCTTTCCCTTTACATATTTCTTATGCACACTTCTTTCCCTTTACATATTTCTTATGCACACTTCTTTCCCTTTACATATTTCTTATGCACACTTCTTTCCCTTTACATATTTCTTATGCACACTTCTTTCCCTTTACATATTTCTTATGCACACTTCTTTCCCTTTACATATTTCTTATGCACACTTCTTTCCCTTTACATATTTCTTATGCACACTTCTTTCCCTTTACATATTTCTTATGCACACTTCTTTCCCTTTACATATTTCTTATGCACACTTCTTTCCCTTTACATATTTCTTATGCACACTTCTTTCCCTTTACATATTTCTTATGCACACTTCTTTCCCTTTACATATTTCTTATGCACACTTCTTTCCCTTTACATATTTCTTATGCACACTTCTTTCCCTTTACATATTTCTTATGCACACTTCTTTCCCTTTACATATTTCTTATGCACACTTCTTTCCCTTTACATATTTCTTATGCACACTTCTTTCCCTTTACATATTTCTTATGCACACTTCTTTCCCTTTACATATTTCTTATGCACACTTCTTTCCCTTTACATATTTCTTATGCACACTTCTTTCCCTTTACATATTTCTTATGCACACTTCTTTCCCTTTACATATTTCTTATGCACACTTCTTTCCCTTTACATATTTCTTATGCACACTTCTTTCCCTTTACATATTTCTTATGCACACTTCTTTCCCTTTACATATTTCTTATGCACACTTCTTTCCCTTTACATATTTCTTATGCACACTTCTTTCCCTTTACATATTTCTTATGCACACTTCTTTCCCTTTACATATTTCTTATGCACACTTCTTTCCCTTTACATATTTCTTATGCACACTTCTTTCCCTTTACATATTTCTTATGCACACTTCTTTCCCTTTACATATTTCTTAAGCACACTTCTTTCCCTTTACATATTTCTTATGCACACTTCTTTCCCTTTACATATTTCTTATGCACACTTCTTTCCCTTTACATATTTCTTATGCACACTTCTTTCCCTTTACATATTTCTTATGCACACTTCTTTCCCTTTACATATTTCTTATGCACACTTCTTTCCCTTTACATATTTCTTATGCACACTTCTTTCCCTTTACATATTTCTTATGCACACTTCTTTCCCTTTACATATTTCTTATGCACACTTCTTTCCCTTTACATATTTCTTATGCACACTTCTTTCCCTTTACATATTTCTTATGCACACTTCTTTCCCTTTACATATTTCTTATGCACACTTCTTTCCCTTTACATATTTCTTATCACACTTCTTTCCCTTTACATATTTCTTATGCACACTTCTTTCCCTTTACATATTTCTTATGCACACTTCTTTCCCTTTACATATTTCTTATGCACACTTCTGTCCCTTTACATATTTCTTATGCACACTTCTTTCCCTTTACATATTTCTTATGCACACTTCTTTCCCTTTACATATTTCTTATGCACACTTCTTTCCCTTTACATATTTCTTATGCACACTTCTTTCCCTTTACATATTTCTTATGCACACTTCTTTCCCTTTACATATTTCTTATGCACACTTCTTTCCCTTTACATATTTCTTATGCACACTTCTTTCCCTTTACATATTTCTTATGCACACTTCTTTCCTTTTACATATTTCTTATGCACACTTCTTTCCCTTTACATATTTCTTATGCACACTTCTTTCCCTTTACATATTTCTTGTGCACACTTCTTTCCCTTTACATATTTCTTATGCACACTTCTTTCCCTTTACATATTTCTTATTTCACACTTCTTTCCCTTTACATATTTAACTCGAGGGCTTGTTCCCACATCATGTGTTTATTTCTTATGCACACTTCTTTCCCTTTACATATTTAACTCGAGGGCTTGTTCCCACATCATGTGTTTATTTCTTATGCACACTTCTTTCCCTTTACATATTTCTTATGCACACTTCTTTCCCTTTACATATTTCTTATGCACACTTCTTTCCCTTTACATATTTCTTATGCACACTTCTTTCCCTTTACATATTTCTTATGCACACTTCTTTCCCTTTACATATTTCTTATGCACACTTCTTTCCCTTTACATATTTCTTATGCACACTTCTTTCCCTTTACATATTTCTTATGCACACTTCTTTCCCTTTACATATTTCTTATGCACACTTCTTTCCCTTTACATATTTCTTATGCACACTTCTTTCCCTTTACATATTTCTTATGCACACTTCTTTCCCTTTACATATTTCTTATGCACACTTCTTTCCCTTTACATATTTCTTATGCACACTTCTTTCCCTTTACATATTTCTTATGCACACTTCTTTCCCTTTACATATTTCTTATGCACACTTCTTTCCCTTTACATATTTCTTATGCACACTTCTTTCCCTTTACATATTTCTTATGCACACTTCTTTCCCTTTACATATTTCTTATGCACACTTCTTTCCCTTTACATATTTCTTATGCACACTTCTTTCCCTTTACATATTTCTTATGCACACTTCTTTCCCTTTACATATTTCTTATGCACACTTCTTTCCCTTTACATATTTCTTATGCACACTTCTTTCCCTTTACATATTTCTTATGCACACTTCTTTCCCTTTACATATTTCTTATGCACACTTCTTTCCCTTTACATATTTCTTATGCACACTTCTTTCCCTTTACATATTTCTTATGCACACTTCTTTCCCTTTACATATTTCTTATGCACACTTCTTTCCCTTTACATATTTCTTATGCACACTTCTTTCCCTTTACATATTTCTTATGCACACTTCTTTCCCTTTACATATTTCTTATGCACACTTCTTTCCCTTTACATATTTCTTATGCACACTTCTTTCCCTTTACATATTTCTTATGCACACTTCTTTCCCTTTACATATTTCTTATGCACACTTCTTTCCCTTTACATATTTCTTATGCACACTTCTTTCCCTTTACATATTTCTTATGCACACTTCTTTCCCTTTACATATTTCTTATGCACACTTCTTTCCCTTTACATATTTCTTATGCACACTTCTTTCCCTTTACATATTTCTTATGCACACTTCTTTCCCTTTACATATTTCTTATGCACACTTCTTTCCCTTTACATATTTCTTATGCACACTTCTTTCCCTTTACATATTTCTTATGCACACTTCTTTCCCTTTACATATTTCTTATGCACACTTCTTTCCCTTTACATATTTCTTATGCACACTTCTTTCCCTTTACATATTTCTTATGCACACTTCTTTCCCTTTACATATTTCTTATGCACACTTCTTTCCCTTTACATATTTCTTATGCACACTTCTTTCCCTTTACATATTTCTTATGCACACTTCTTTCCCTTTACATATTTCTTATGCACACTTCTTTCCCTTTACATATTTCTTATGCACACTTCTTTCCCTTTACATATTTCTTATGCACACTTCTTTCCCTTTACATATTTCTTATGCACACTTCTTTCCCTTTACATATTTCTTATGCACACTTCTTTCCCTTTACATATTTCTTATGCACACTTCTTTCCCTTTACATATTTCTTATGCACACTTCTTTCCCTTTACATATTTCTTATGCACACTTCTTTCCCTTTACATATTTCTTATGCACACTTCTTTCCCTTTACATATTTCTTATGCACACTTCTTTCCCTTTACATATTTCTTATGCACACTTCTTTCCCTTTACATATTTCTTATGCACACTTCTTTCCCTTTACATATTTCTTATGCACACTTCTTTCCCTTTACATATTTCTTATGCACACTTCTTTCCCTTTACATATTTCTTATGCACACTTCTTTCCCTTTACATATTTCTTATGCACACTTCTTTCCCTTTACATATTTCTTATGCACTTCTTTCCCTTCATCATATTTCTTATGCACACTTCTTTCCCTTTACATATTTCTTATGCACACTTCTTTCCCTTTACATATTTCTTATGCACACTTCTTTCCCTTTACATATTTCTTATGCACACTTCTTTCCCTTTACATATTTCTTATGCACACTTCTTTCCCTTTACATATTTCTTATGCACACTTCTTTCCCTTTACATATTTCTTATGCACACTTCTTTCCCTTTACATATTTCTTATGCACACTTCTTTCCCTTTACATATTTCTTATGCACACTTCTTTCCCTTTACATATTTCTTATGCACACTTCTTTCCCTTTACATATTTCTTATGCACACTTCTTTCCCTTTACATATTTCTTATGCACACTTCTTTCCCTTTACATATTTCTTATGCACACTTCTTTCCCTTTACATATTTCTTATGCACACTTCTTTCCCTTTACATATTTCTTATGCACACTTCTTTCCCTTTACATATTTCTTATGCACACTTCTTTCCCTTTACATATTTCTTATGCACACTTCTTTCCCTTTACATATTTCTTATGCACACTTCTTTCCCTTTACATATTTCTTATGCACACTTCTTTCCCTTTACATATTTCTTATGCACACTTCTTTCCCTTTACATATTTCTTATGCACACTTCTTTCCCTTTACATATTTCTTATGCACACTTCTTTCCCTTTACATATTTCTTATGCACACTTCTTTCCCTTTACATATTTCTTATGCACACTTCTTTCCCTTTACATATTTCTTATGCACACTTCTTTCCCTTTACATATTTCTTATGCACACTTCTTTCCCTTTACATATTTCTTATGCACACTTCTTTCCCTTTACATATTTCTTATGCACACTTCTTTCCCTTTACATATTTCTTATGCACACTTCTTTCCCTTTACATATTTCTTATGCACACTTCTTTCCCTTTACATATTTCTTATGCACACTTCTTTCCCTTTACATATTTCTTATGCACACTTCTTTCCCTTTACATATTTCTTATGCACACTTCTTTCCCTTTACATATTTCTTATGCACACTTCTTTCCCTTTACATATTTCTTATGCACACTTCTTTCCCTTTACATATTTCTTATGCACACTTCTTTCCCTTTACATATTTCTTATGCACACTTCTTTCCCTTTACATATTTCTTATGCACACTTCTTTCCCTTTACATATTTCTTATGCACACTTCTTTCCCTTTACATATTTCTTATGCACACTTCTTTCCCTTTACATATTTCTTATGCACACTTCTTTCCCTTTACATATTTCTTATGCACACTTCTTTCCCTTTACATATTTCTTATGCACACTTCTTTCCCTTTACATATTTCTTATGCACACTTCTTTCCCTTTACATATTTCTTATGCACACTTCTTTCCCTTTACATATTTCTTATGCACACTTCTTTCCCTTTACATATTTCTTATGCACACTTCTTTCCCTTTACATATTTCTTATGCACACTTCTTTCCCTTTACATATTTCTTATGCACACTTCTTTCCCTTTACATATTTCTTATGCACACTTCTTTCCCTTTACATATTTCTTATGCACACTTCTTTCCCTTTACATATTTCTTATGCACACTTCTTTCCCTTTACATATTTCTTATGCACACTTCTTTCCCTTTACATATTTCTTATGCACACTTCTTTCCCTTTACATATTTCTTATGCACACTTCTTTCCCTTTACATATTTCTTATGCACACTTCTTTCCCTTTACATATTTCTTATGCACACTTCTTTCCCTTTACATATATTTCTTATGCACACTTCTTTCCCTTTACATATTTAACTCGAGGGCTTGTTCCCACATCATGTGTTTATTTCTTATGCACACTTCTTTCCCTTTACATATTTCTTATGCACACTTCTTTCCCTTTACATATTTCTTATGCACACTTCTTTCCCTTTACATATTTCTTATGCACACTTCTTTCCCTTTACATATTTCTTATGCACACTTCTTTCCCTTTACATATTTCTTATGCACACTTCTTTCCCTTTACATATTTCTTATGCACACTTCTTTCCCTTTACATATTTCTTATGCACACTTCTTTCCCTTTACATATTTCTTATGCACACTTCTTTCCCTTTACATATTTCTTATGCACACTTCTTTCCCTTTACATATTTCTTATGCACACTTCTTTCCCTTTACATATTTCTTATGCACACTTCTTTCCCTTTACATATTTCTTATGCACACTTCTTTCCCTTTACATATTTCTTATGCACACTTCTTTCCCTTTACATATTTCTTATGCACACTTCTTTCCCTTTACATATTTCTTATGCACACTTCTTTCCCTTTACATATTTCTTATGCACACTTCTTTCCCTTTACATATTTCTTATGCACACTTCTTTCCCTTTACATATTTCTTATGCACACTTCTTTCCCTTTACATATTTCTTATGCACACTTCTTTCCCTTTACATATTTCTTATGCACACTTCTTTCCCTTTACATATTTCTTATGCACACTTCTTTCCCTTTACATATTTCTTATGCACACTTCTTTCCCTTTACATATTTCGTATGCACACTTCTTTCCCTTTACATATTTCTTATGCACACTTCTTTCCCTTTACATATTTCTTATGCACACTTCTTTCCCTTTACATTTTTCTTATGCACACTTCTTTCCCTTTGCATATTTATTATGCACACTTCTTTCCCTTTACATATTTCTTATGCACACTTCTTTCCCTTTACATATTTCTTATGCACACTTCTTTCCCTTTACATATTTAACTCGAGGGCTTGTTCCCACATCATGTGTTTATTTCTTATGCACACTTCTTTCCCTTTACATATTTCTTATGCACACTTCTTTCCCTTTACATATTTCTTATGCACACTTCTTTCCCTTTACATATTTCTTATGCACACTTCTTTCCCTTTACATATTTCTTATGCACACTTCTTTCCCTTTACATATTTCTTATGCACACTTCTTTCCCTTTACATATTTAACTCGAGGGCTTGTTCCCACATCATGTGTTTATTTCTTATGCACACTTCTTTCCCTTTACATATTTCTTATGCACACTTCTTTCCCTTTACATATTTCTTATGCACACTTCTTTCCCTTTACATATTTCTTATGCACACTTCTTTCCCTTTACATATTTCTTATGCACACTTCTTTCCCTTTACATATTTCTTATGCACACTTCTTTCCCTTTACATATTTCTTATGCACACTTCTTTCCCTTTACATATTTCTTATGCACACTTCTTTCCCTTTACATATTGCTTATGCACACTTCTTTCCCTTTACATATTTCTTATGCACACTTCTTTCCCTTTACATATTTCTTATGCACACTTCTTTCCCTTTACATATTTCTTATGCACACTTCTTTCCCTTTACATATTTCTTATGCACACTTCTTTCCCTTTACATATTTCTTATGCACACTTCTTTCCCTTTACATATTTCTTATGCACACTTCTTTCCCTTTACATATTGCTTATGCACACTTCTTTCCCTTTACATATTTCTTATGCACACTTCTTTCCCTTTACATATTTCTTATGCACACTTCTTTCCCTTTACATATTTCTTATGCACACTTCTTTCACTTTACATATTTCTTATGCACACTTCTTTCCCTTTACATATTTCTTATGCACACTTCTTTCCCTTTACATATTTCTTATGCACACTTCTTTCCCTTTACATATTTCTTATGCACACTTCTTTCCCTTTACATATTTCTTATGCACACTTCTTTCCCTTTACATATTTCTTATGCACACTTCTTTCCCTTTACATATTTCTTATGCACACTTCTTTCCCTTTACATATTTCTTATGCACACTTCTTTCCCTTTACATAATTCTTATGCACACTTCTTTCCCTTTACATATTTATTATGCACACTTCTTTCCCTTTACATATTTATTATGCACACTTCTTTCCCTTTACATATTTATTATGCACACTTCTTTCCCTTTACATATTTATTATGCACACTTCTTTCCCTTTACATATTTCTTATGCACACTTCTTTCCCTTTACATATTTCTTATGCACACTTCTTTCCCTTTACATATTTCTTATGCACACTTCTTTCCCTTTACATATTTCTTATGCACACTTCTTTCCCTTTACATATTTCTTATGCACACTTCTTTCCCTTTACATATTTCTTAAGCACACTTCTTTCCCTTTACATATTTCTTATGCACACTTCTTTCATTTACATATTTCTTATGCACACTTCTTTCCCTTTACATATTTCTTATGCACACTTCTTTCCCTTTACATATTTCTTATGCACACTTCTTTCCCTTTACATATTTAACTCGAGGGCTTGTTCCCACATCATGTGTTTATTTCTTATGCACACTTTTTTCCCTTTACATATTTCTTATGCACACTTCCTTCCCTTTACATATTTCTTATGCACACTTCTTTCCCTTTACATATTTCTTATGCACACTTCTTTCCCTTTACATATTTCTTATGCACACCTCTTTCCCTTTACATATTTCTTATGCACACTTCTTTCCCTTTACATATTTCTTATGCACGCTTCTTTCCCTTTACATATTTCTTATGCACACTTCTTTCCCTTTACATATTTCTTATGCACACTTCTTTCCCTTTACATATTTCTTATGCACACTTCTTTCCCTTTACATATTTCTTATGCACACTTCTTTCCCTTTACATATTTCGTATGCACACTTCTTTCCCTTTACATATTTCTTATGCACACTTCTTTCCCTTTACATATTTCTTATGCACACTTCTTTCCCTTTACATATTTCTTATGCACACTTCTTTCCCTTTACATATTTCTTATGCACACTTCTTTCCCTTTACATATTTCTTATGCACACTTCTTTCCCTTTACATATTTAACTCGAGGGCTTGTTCCCACATCATGTGTTTATTTCTTATGCACACTTCTTTCCCTTTACATATTTCTTATGCACACTTCTTTCCCTTTACATATTTCTTATGCACACTTCTTTCCCTTTACATATTTCTTATGCACACTTCTTTCCCTTTACATATTTCTTATGCACACGTCTTTCCCTTTACATATTTCTTACGCACACTTCTTTCCCTTTACATATTTCTTATGCACACTTCTTTCCCTTTACATATTTCTTATGCACACTTCTTTCCCTTTACATATTTCTTATGCACACTTCTTTCCCTTTACATATTTAACTCGAGGGCTTGTTCCCACATCATGTGTTTATTTCTTATGCACACTTCTTTCCCTTTACATATTTCTTATGCACACTTCTTTCCCTTTACATATTTCTTATGCACACTTCTTTCCCTTTACATATTTCTTATGCACACTTCTTTCCCTTTACATATTTCTTATGCACACTTCTTTCCCTTTACATATTTCTTATGCACACTTCTTTCCCTTTACATATTTCTTATGCACACTTCTTTCCCTTTACATATTTCTTAAGCACACTTCTTTCCCTTTACATATTTCTTATGCACACTTCTTTCATTTACATATTTCTTATGCACACTTCTTTCCCTTTACATATTTCTTATGCACACTTCTTTCCCTTTACATATTTCTTATGCACACTTCTTTCCCTTTACATATTTCTTATGCACACTTCTTTCCCTTTACATATTTAACTCGAGGGCTTGTTCCCACATCATGTGTTTATTTCTTATGCACACTTGTTTCCCTTTACATATTTCTTATGCACACTTCTTTCCCTTTACATATTTCTTATGCACACTTCTTTCCCTTTACATATTTCTTATGCACACTTCTTTCCCTTTACATATTTCTTATGCACACCTCTTTCCCTTTACATATGTCTTATGCACACTTCTTTCCCTTTACATATTTCTTATGCACACTTCTTTCCCTTTACATATTTCTTATGCACACTTCTTTCCCTTTACATATTTCTTATGCACACTTCTTTCCCTTTACATATTTCTTATGCACACTTCTTTCCCTTTACATATTTCTTATGCACACTTCTTTCCCTTTACATATTTCTTATGCACACTTCTTTCCCTTTACATATTTCTTATGCACACTTCTTTCCCTTTACATATTTCTTATGCACACTTCTTTCCCTTTACATATTTCTTATGCACACTTCTTTCCCTTTACATATTTCTTATGCACACTTCTTTCCCTTTACATATTTCTTATGCACACTTCTTTCCCTTTACATATTTAACTCGAGGGCTTGTTCCCACATCATGTGTTTATTTCTTATGCACACTTCTTTCCCTTTACATATTTCTTATGCACACTTCTTTCCCTTTACATGTTTCTTATGCACACTTCTTTCCCTTTACATATTTCTTATGCACACTTCTTTCCCTTTACATATTTCGTATGCACACTTCTTTCCCTTTACATATTTCTTATGCACACTTCTTTCCCTTTACATATTTCTTATGCACACTTCTTTCCCTTTACATATTTCTTATGCACACTTCTTTCCCTTTACATATTTCTTATGCACACTTCTTTCCCTTTACATATTTCTTATGCACACTTCTTTCCCTTTACATATTTAACTCGAGGGCTTGTTCCCACATCATGTGTTTATTTCTTATGCACACTTCTTTCCCTTTACATATTTCTTATGCACACTTCTTTCCCTTTACATATTTCTTATGCACACTTCTTTCCCTTTACATATTTCTTATGCACACTTCTTTCCCTTTACATATTTCTTATGCACACTTCTTTCCCTTTACATATTTCTTATGCACACTTCTTTCCCTTTACATATTTCTTATGCACACTTCTTTCCCTTTACATATTTCTTATGCACACTTCTTTCCCTTTACATATTTCGTATGCACACTTCTTTCCCTTTACATATTTCTTATGCACACTTCTTTCCCTTTACATATTTCTTATGCACACTTCTTTCCCTTTACATATTTCTTATGCACACTTCTTTCCCTTTACATATTTCTTATGCACACTTCTTTCCCTTTACATATTTCTTATGCACACTTCTTTCCCTTTACATATTTAACTCGAGGGCTTGTTCCCACATCATGTGTTTATTTCTTATGCACACTTCTTTCCCTTTACATATTTCTTATGCACACTTCTTTCCCTTTACATATTTCTTATGCACACTTCTTTCCCTTTACATATTTCTTATGCACACTTCTTTCCCTTTACATATTTCTTATGCACACTTCTTTCCCTTTACATATTTCTTACGCACACTTCTTTCCCTTTACATATTTCTTATGCACACTTCTTTCCCTTTACATATTTCTTATGCACACTTCTTTCCCTTTACATATTTCTTATGCACACTTCTTTCCCTTTACATATTTAACTCGAGGGCTTGTTCCCACATCATGTGTTTATTTCTTATGCACACTTCTTTCCCTTTACATATTTCTTATGCACACTTCTTTCCCTTTACATATTTCTTATGCACACTTCTTTCCCTTTACATATTTCTTATGCACACTTCTTTCCCTTTACATATTTCTTATGCACACTTCTTTCCCTTTACATATTTCTTATGCACACTTCTTTCCCTTTACATATTTCTTATGCACACTTCTTTCCCTTTACATATTTCTTAAGCACACTTCTTTCCCTTTACATATTTCTTATGCACACTTCTTTCATTTACATATTTCTTATGCACACTTCTTTCCCTTTACATATTTCTTATGCACACTTCTTTCCCTTTACATATTTCTTATGCACACTTCTTTCCCTTTACATATTTCTTATGCACACTTCTTTCCCTTTACATATTTAACTCGAGGGCTTGTTCCCACATCATGTGTTTATTTCTTATGCACACTTGTTTCCCTTTACATATTTCTTATGCACACTTCTTTCCCTTTACATATTTCTTATGCACACTTCTTTCCCTTTACATATTTCTTATGCACACTTCTTTCCCTTTACATATTTCTTATGCACACCTCTTTCCCTTTACATATGTCTTATGCACACTTCTTTCCCTTTACATATTTCTTATGCACACTTCTTTCCCTTTACATATTTCTTATGCACACTTCTTTCCCTTTACATATTTCTTATGCACACTTCTTTCCCTTTACATATTTCTTATGCACACTTCTTTCCCTTTACATATTTCTTATGCACACTTCTTTCCCTTTACATATTTCTTATGCACACTTCTTTCCCTTTACATATTTCTTATGCACACTTCTTTCCCTTTACATATTTCTTATGCACACTTCTTTCCCTTTACATATTTCTTATGCACACTTCTTTCCCTTTACATATTTCTTATGCACACTTCTTTCCCTTTACATATTTCTTATGCACACTTCTTTCCCTTTACATATTTAACTCGAGGGCTTGTTCCCACATCATGTGTTTATTTCTTATGCACACTTCTTTCCCTTTACATATTTCTTATGCACACTTCTTTCCCTTTACATGTTTCTTATGCACACTTCTTTCCCTTTACATATTTCTTATGCACACTTCTTTCCCTTTACATATTTCTTATGCACACTTCTTTCCCTTTACATATTTCTTATGCACACTTCTTTCCCTTTACATATTTCTTATGCACACTTCTTTCCCTTTACATATTTAACTCGAGGGCTTGTTCCCACATCATGTGTTTATTTCTTATGCACACTTCTTTCCCTTTACATATTTCTTATGCACACTTCTTTCCCTTTACATATTTCTTATGCACACTTCTTTCCCTTTACATATTTCTTATGCACACTTCTTTCCCTTTACATATTTCTTATGCACACTTCTTTCCCTTTACATATTTCTTACGCACACTTCTTTCCCTTTACATATTTCTTATGCACACTTCTTTCCCTTTACATATTTCTTATGCACACTTCTTTCCCTTTACATATTTCTTATGCACACTTCTTTCCCTTTACATATTTAACTCGAGGGCTTGTTCCCACATCATGTGTTTATTTCTTATGCACACTTCTTTCCCTTTACATATTTCTTATGCACACTTCTTTCCCTTTACATATTTCTTATGCACACTTCTTTCCCTTTACATATTTCTTATGCACACTTCTTTCCCTTTACATATGTATTATGCACACTTCTTTCCCTTTACATATTTCTTATGCACACTTCTTTCCCTTTACATATTTCTTATGCACACTTCTTTCCCTTTACATATTTAACTCGAGGGCTTGTTCCCACATCATGTGTTTATTTCTTATGCACACTTCTTTCCCTTTACATATTTCTTATGCACACTTCTTTCCCTTTACATATTTCTTATGCACACTTCTTTCCCTTTACATATTTCTTATGCACACTTCTTTCCCTTTACATATTTCTTATGCACACTTCTTTCCCTTTACATATTTCTTATGCACACTTCTTTCCCTTTACATATTTAACTCGAGGGCTTGTTCCCACATCATGTGTTTATTTCTTATGCACACTTCTTTCCCTTTACATATTTCTTATGCACACTTCTTTCCCTTTACATATTTCTTATGCACACTTCTTTCCCTTTACATATTTCTTATGCACACTTCTTTCCCTTTACATATTTCTTATGCACACTTCTTTCCCTTTACATATTTCTTATGCACACTTTTTTCCCTTTACATATTTCTTATGCACACTTCTTTCCCTTTACATATTTCTTATGCACACTTCTTTCCCTTTACATATTTCTTATGCACACTTCTTTCCCTTTACATATTTCTTATGCACACTTCTTTCCCTTTACATATTTCTTATGCACACCTCTTTCCCTTTACATATGTCTTATGCACACTTCTTTCCCTTTACATATTTCTTATGCACACTTCTTTCCCTTTACATATTTCTTATGCACACTTCTTTCCCTTTACATATTTCTTATGCACACTTCTTTCCCTTTACATATTTCTTATGCACACTTCTTTCCCTTTACATATTTCTTATGCACACTTCTTTCCCTTTACATATTTCGTATGCACACTTCTTTCCCTTTACATATTTCTTATGCACACTTCTTTCCCTTTACATATTTCTTATGCACACTTCTTTCCCTTTACATATTTCTTATGCACACTTCTTTCCCTTTACATATTTATTATGCACACTTCTTTCCCTTTACATATTTCTTATGCACACTTCTTTCCCTTTACATATTTCTTATGCACACTTCTTTCCCTTTACATATTTAACTCGAGGGCTTGTTCCCACATCATGTGTTTATTTCTTATGCACACTTCTTTCCCTTTACATATTTCTTATGCACACTTCTTTCCCTTTACATATTTCTTATGCACACTTCTTTCCCTTTACATATTTCTTATGCACACTTCTTTCCCTTTACATATTTCTTATGCACACTTCTTTCCCTTTACATATTTCTTACGCACACTTCTTTCCCTTTACATATTTCTTATGCACACTTCTTTCCCTTTACATATTTCTTATGCACACTTCTTTCCCTTTACATATTTCTTATGCACACTTCTTTCCCTTTACATATTTAACTCGAGGGCTTGTTCCCACATCATGTGTTTATTTCTTATGCACACTTCTTTCCCTTTACATATTTCTTATGCACACTTCTTTCCCTTTACATATTTCTTATGCACACTTCTTTCCCTTTACATATTTCTTATGCACACTTCTTTCCCTTTACATATTTATTATGCACACTTCTTTCCCTTTACATATTTCTTATGCACACTTCTTTCCCTTTACATATTTCTTATGCACACTTCTTTCCCTTTACATATTTAACTCGAGGGCTTGTTCCCACATCATGTGTTTATTTCTTATGCACACTTCTTTCCCTTTACATATTTCTTATGCACACTTCTTTCCCTTTACATATTTCTTATGCACACTTCTTTCCCTTTACATATTTCTTATGCACACTTCTTTCCCTTTACATATTTCTTATGCACACTTCTTTCCCTTTACATATTTCTTATGCACACTTCTTTCCCTTTACATATTTAACTCGAGGGCTTGTTCCCACATCATGTGTTTATTTCTTATGCACACTTCTTTCCCTTTACATATTTCTTATGCACACTTCTTTCCCTTTACATATTTCTTATGCACACTTCTTTCCCTTTACATATTTCTTATGCACACTTCTTTCCCTTTACATATTTCTTATGCACACTTCTTTCCCTTTACATATTTCTTATGCACACTTTTTTCCCTTTACATATTTCTTATGCACACTTCTTTCCCTTTACATATTTCTTATGCACACTTCTTTCCCTTT
>JBAIAA010001264.1:0-74815 GCA_037893245.1 Crossaster papposus
TGTATTTCCAAAGATAGAGGGTCCTTAAAACTGCACCTTTAATGTGACGTCACATGACCCACGATGATGTCATTATGACGATTTTCCCCTTGGCCCTCCTGGGGATGGTGGTCGAGATGTGTGCTAAGTCTCGAGTCGATCAAATGTACGAAAGTGTCAAAGTCAATAGTCTGAAGACAAACGTGTACAAACCCTATGGGAGAAAAATGTACACCTTTAACGTCACGTCACGTGACCTTGAATAACGCAAATCGTGCCGAATTTCGTCCAGGACCACCTGTGGGTGGTGTTCTAGGTGTATGCTAAGTCTTAAGTCGAACGGATTCATTAAAGTGTCAAAGTCAATAGTTTGAAGAAAAACGTGTACAAAACCTATGGGACAAATTGTACCTTTAACATGACGTCACGTGACCTTGAATTACGGAATCGCGTTGAATTTCTTCTAGGACCGTTCTTGGGTGGTTGTCTAAGTGTATGCCAAGTTTCAAGTCGATCGGATTTACCAAAGTGTCAAAGTGTATTGGCAGAAAAAACGTGTACAAATCCTATGGGGAAAAATGACAAATAAAAAAAAAAAAAAAAAGAAAAAAAAATGTGTTTGTGGACAAACACAGAGCTGTTTCGCATGTCTAAAATGCCTTTCAATATTTGTGTGGTGGTCTAAGTGTGTGCCAAGTCTAAAGTCGATCGAATTTAGTGCCAAAGATAAATTGGTTGAAAAAAACGTGTACAAATCCTATGGGGAAATTGAACCTTTAATGTGACGTCACATGATACCCGATGATGTCATCATGATGTCATCTTAATTTTCGTCTGTAACACATCCTGGAATACTTGCATACCAAGTTTGACCCCAATCGGACATGTACTTCTAGAGATAGAGGGTCCTTAAAACTGAACCTTTAATGTGACGTCACATGACCCACGATGACGTCATTATTACGATTTTTCCCTTGGCCCTCCTGGGGATGGTGGTCGAGGTATGCGCTAAGTTTGAAGTCGATCAAATTTACGAAAGTGTCAAAGTCAATAGTCTAAAGAAAAACGTGTACAAACCCTAGGGGAAATAAATGTACACCTTTAACGTCACGTCACGTGACCTTGAATAACGCAAATCGTGCCGAATTTCGTCCAGGACCATCTGTGGGTGGTGTTCTGGGTGTATGCTAAGTCTTAAGTCGAACGGATTCATTAAAGTGTCAAAGTCAATAGTTTGAAGAAAAACGTGTACAAAACCTATGGGAAAATTGTACCTTTAACATGACGTCACGTGACCTTGAATTACGGAATCGCGACGAATTTCTTCTAGGACCGTCCTTGGGTGGTTGTCTAAGTGTATGCCAAGTTTCAGGTCGATCGGATTTACCAAAGTGTCAAAGTGTATTGGCAGAAAAAACGTGTACAAATCCTATGGGAAAAAATGACAAATAAAAAAAAAAAAAAGAAAAAAAAAAAAAAAAAGAAAAAAAAAAACTTTAACGAAAACAAAAGCTGTTTCGGCTGAAAGGCCGAAACAGCTAAAAACTAGACATGTGTTTGTGGACAAACACAGAGCTGTTTCGGGTTTTTAAAATTGACTTTCAATATTTGTGTGGTGGTCTAAGTGTGTGCCAAGTCTGAAGTCGATCGGATTTACCAAGTGCCAAAAATATTGTTGGTTGAAAAAAACATGTACAAATCCTATAGGAAAAACTGCACCTTTAATGTGATGTCACGTGATACCCGATGATGTCATCATGATCTCATCTTAATTTTCGTCTGTAACACATCCTGGAATGCTTGCATACCAAGTTTAACCCCAATCGGGCCTGTACTTCCAGAGATAGAGGGTCCTAAAAATTGCACCTTTAATGTGACGTCACATGACACCCGATGAATTCATCATAATGTCATCTTAATTTGTGTCTGTAACTCATCCTGGAATACATGAATACCAAGTTTGACCCCAATCGGACCTGTACTTCCAGAGATAGAGGGTCCTACAAACTGCACCTTTAATGTGACGTCACATGACACCCGATGACGTCATCATAATGTCATCTAATTTTTGTCTATAACTCATCCTGGAATACATGAATACTAAGTTTGACCCTAATCGGACCTGTACTTCCAGAGATAGAGGGTCCTAAAATCTGCCCCTTTAATGTGACGTCACATGACCCACGATGACGTTATCATGACGATTTTCCCCTTGGCCCTCCTGGGTATGGTGGTCGAGGTGTGTGCTAAGTCTGAAGTCGATCGGATTTACCAAATTGTCAAGTTCAATAGTTTGAAGAAAAACGTGTACAAAACCTATGGAGAAAATTGAACCTTTAATGTGACGTCACATGACACCCGATGATGTCATAATTACGTCATCTTAATTTTCGTCTATAACACATCCTCGAATACTTGCAAACCATGTTTGACCCCAACCGGACTTGTACTTTTAGAGTTAGAGGGTCTTAAAAACTACACCTTTAATGTGACGTCACATGACCCGCGATGACGTCATATTGATTGTTTTTCTCTTGGCCCTCCTAAGGATGGCGGTCGAGGTCTGTGCTAAGTCTCAAGTCGATCAAGTCTACGAAAGTGTCAAAGTCAATAGTCTGAAGAAAAACGTGTACAAACCCAATGGGGAAAAAAATTGCACCTTTAACGTCACGTCACGTGACCTTGAATGACGCAATCGTACCGAATTTCTTCAAGAGCCATCTGTGGGTGGTGTTCTAAGTGTATACCAAGTTTCAAGTCGGTCGGATATACCAAAGTGTCAAAGTCAAGAGTCTAAAGAAAAACGTGTACAAAACCTATGGGGAATATTTTACCTTTAACATGACGTCACGTGACCTTGAATGACGTAATCGCGACGAATTTGTTCTAGGACCGTCCTTGGGTGGTTGTCTAAATGTATGCCAAGTCTCAAGTCGATCGCATTTACTAAAGTGTCAAGGTGCTATGGCAGAACAAACGTGTGTAAATCCTATGGGTAAAAACACTGAAAGTGGAAAAAAAAAAAAAAAAAAAAAAAACTAGACATGTGTTTGTGGACAAACACAGAGCTGTTTCGGATGTCTAAGATGACTTTCATTATGTGTGTGCCAAGTCTAAAATCGATTGGATTTGCCAATTTTCCCAAGATATATAAGTTGAAAAATACGTGTACAAATCCTATGGGAAAAACTGCACCTTTAATGTGACGTCACATGACACCCGATGATGTCATCATGATGTCATCTTAATTTTCGTCTATAACACATTCTGGAATACTTGCATACCAAGTTTAGCCCCAATCAGACATGTACTTCCAGAGATAGAGGGTCCTAAAATCTGCCCCTTTAATGTGACGTCACATGACCCACGATGACGTTATCCTGACAATTTTTCCCCTTGGCCCTCCTGGGTATGGTGGTCGAGGTGTGTGCTAAGTCTGAAGTCGATCGGATTTACCAAATTGTCAAATTCAATAGTCTGAAGAAAAACGTGTACAAAACCTATGGAGAAAACTGAACCTTTAATGTGACGTCACATGACACCCGATGATGTCATAATTACGTCATCTTAATTTTCGTCTATAACACATCCTCGAATACTTGCAAACCAAGTTTGACCCCAACCGGACTTGTACTTTTAGAGTTAGAGGGTCTTAAAAACTACACCTTTAATGTGACGTTACATGACCCGCGATGACGTCATATTGATTATTTTGTTCTTGGCCCTCCTAAGCATGGTGGTCGAGGTCTGTGCTAAGTTTCAAGTCAATCGGATTCACCAAACTGTCAAATTAAATAGTCTGAAGAAAAACGTGTACAAAACCTATGGGGGAATAATTTGCACATTTAACGTGACGTCACGTGACCTTGAAAGACGCAATCGTGCCGAATTTCTTCCAATATCATTTGTGGGTGGTGTTCTAAGTGTATGCCAAGTTTCAAGTCGGTCGGATTTACCGAAGTGCCAAAGTCAATAGTCTGAAGAAAAACGTGTACAAAACCTATGGGGAAAATTAAACCTTTAAAGTGACGTCACGTGACCTTGAATCACGCAATCGAGCCAAATTTCTTCTAGGACCATCTGTGGGTGGAGGTCTAAGTGTACACCAAGTCTCAAGTCGATTGTAATCACCAAAGTGCCAAAGTGTATTGGCAGAACAAACGTGTGTAAATCCTATGGGTAAAAACACTGAAAGTGGAAAAAAAAAAAAGGAAAAAAAAAAAAAAGAAAAAAAAAAACTTTAACGAAAACAAAAGCTGTTTCGGTGGAACACCGAAACAGCTAAAAAAAAAAAAAAAAAAAAAAAAAAACTTTAACGAAAACAAAAGCTGTTTCGGTGAAAAACCGAAACAGCTAAAAAACTAGACATGTGTTTGTGGACAAACACAGAGCTGTTTCGGGTGTTGAAATATTGAAAATACTTTTAATCTGCGTGTGATGGTCTAAGTGTGTGGCAAGTCTGAAGTCGATTAGATTTGCACAAGTGCCAAAAATATATTGGTTAAAAAAAAACGTGTACAAATCCTATGGGGAAAACAACACCTTTAATGTGACGTCACATGACCCACGATGACGTCATTACATCGATTTTTCCCTTGGCCCTCCTGGGGATGGTGGTCGAGATGTGTGCTAAGTCTCGAGTCGATCAAATGTACGAAAGTGTCAAAGTCAATAGTCTGAAGACAAACGTGTACAAACCCTATGGGAAAAAAATGTACCCCTTTAACGTCACGTCACGTGACCTTGAATAACGCAAATCGTGCCGAATTTTGTCCAGGACCATCTGTGGGTGGTGTTCTAGGTGTATGCTAAGTCTTAAGTCGAACGGATTCATTAAAGTGTCAAAGTCAATAGTTTGAAGAAAAACGTGTACAAAACCTATGGGGAAAATTGTACCTTTAACATGACGTCACGTGACCTTGAATGACGGAATCGCGACGAATTTCTTCTAGGACCGTCCTTGGGTGGTTGTCTAAGTGTATGCCAAGTTTCAAGTCGATCGGATTTACCAAAGTGTCAAAGTGTATTGGCAGAAAAAACGTGTACAAATCCTATGGGAAAAAATGACAAATAAAAAAAAAAAAAAAAAAAAGAAAAAAAAAAAGAAACTAGACATGTGTTTGTGGACAAACACAGAGCTGTTTCGGGTTTTCAAAATTGACTTTCAATATTTGTGTGATGGTCTAAGTGTGTGCCAAGTCTGAAGTCGATCGCATTTACCAAGTGCCAAAAATATTGTTGGTTGAAAAAAACATGTACAAATCCTATAGTAAAAAATGCACCTTTAATGTGATGTCACATGATACCCGATGATGTCATCATGATCTCATCTTAATTTTCGTCTGTAACACATCCTGGAATGCTTGCATACCAAGTTTAACCCCAATCGGGCCTGTACTTCCAGAGATAGAGGGTCCTAAAAATTGCACCTTTAATGTGACGTCACATGACACCCGATGACGTCATCATAATGTCATCTTAATTTGTGTCTATAACTCATCCTGGAATACATGAATACCAAGTTTGACCCCAATCGGACCTGTACTTCCAGAGATAGAGGGTCCTACAAACTGCACCTTTAATGTGACGTCACATGACACCCGATGACGTCATCATAATGTCATCTAATTTTTGTCTATAACTCATCCTGGAATACATGAATACTAAGTTTGACCCCAATCGGACCTGTACTTCCAGAGATAGAGGGTCCTAAAATCTGCCCCTTTAATGTGACGTCACATGACCCACGATGACGTTATCCTGACGATTTTCCCCTTGGCCCTCCTGGGTATGGTGGTCGAGGTGTGTGCTAAGTCTGAAGTCGATCGGATTTACCAAATTGTCAAATTCAATAGTCTGAAGAAAAACGTGTACAAAACCTATGGAGAAAATTGAATCTTTAATGTGACGTCACATGACACCCGATGATGTCATAATTACGTCATCTTAATTTTCGTCTATAACACATCCTCGAATACTTGCAAACCAAGTTTGACCCCAACCGGACTTGTACTTTTAGAGTTAGAGGGTCTTAAAAACTACACCTTTAATGTGACGTCACATGACCCGCGATGATGTCATATTGATTATTTTTCTCTTGGCCCTCCTAAGGATGGCGGTCGAGGTCTGTGCTAAGTCTCAAGTCGATCAAGTCTACGAAAGTGTCAAAGTCAATAGTCTGAAGAAAAACGTGTACAAACCCTATGGGAAAAAAAATTGCACCTTTAACGTCACGTCACGTGACCTTGAATGACGCAATCGTACCGAATTTCTTCAAGAGCCATCTGTGGGTAGTGTTCTAAGTGTATACCAAGTTTCAAGTCGGTCGGATATACCAAAGTGTCAAAGTCAAGAGTCTAAAGAAATACGTGTACAAAACCTATGGGAAAAATTTTACCTTTAACATGACGTCACGTGACCTTGAATGACGTAATCGCGACGAATTTCTTCTAGGACCGTCCTTGGGTGGTTGTCTAAATGTATGCCAAGTCTCAAGTCGATTGGATTTAGCAAAGTGCCAAAGTGTATTGGCAGAACAAACGTGTGTAAATCCTATGGGTAAAAACACTGAAAGTGGAAAAAAAAAAAAAAAAAAAAAAACTAGAAATGTGTTTGTGGACAAACACAGAGCTGTTTCGCATGTCTAAAATGACTTTCAATATTTGGGTGGTGGTCTAAGTGTGTGCCAAGTCTAAAGTCGATCGAATTTAGTGCCAAAGATATATTGGTTGAAAAAAACGTGTACAAATCCTATGGGCAAAATTAAACCTTTAATGTGACGTCACATGACACCCGATGATATCATCACAATGTCATCTTAATTTTCGTCTATAACACATCCCGGAATACCCGAATACAAAGTTTGACCCTAATTGGACTTGTACTTCCAGAGATAGAGGGTCCGAAAACTACACCTTTAATGTGACGTCACATGACCCACGATGATGTCATCATGACAATTTTTTCCTTGGCCCTCCTGGGGATGGTGGTTGAGGTGTGTGCTAAGTCTCAAGTCGATCAAATGTACGAAAGTGTCAAAGTCAATAGTCTGAAGACAAACGTGTACAAACCCTATGGGGAAATAAATTACACATTTAACGTCACGTCACGTGACCTTGAATGACGCAATCGTGCCGAATTTCGTCCAGGACTATCTGTGAGTGGTGTTCTAAGTGTATGCTAAGTCTCAAGTCGATCGAATTCATTAAAGTGTCAAAGTCAACAGTTTGAAGAAAAACGTGTACAAAACCTATGGGGAAAATGTTACCTTTAACATGACGTCACGTGACCTTGAATGACGGAATCGCGACGAATTTCTTCTAGGACCGTCCTTGGGTGGTTGTCTAAATGTATGCCAAGTCTCAGGTCGATCGGATTTACCAAAGTGTCAAAGTGTATTGGCAGAAAAAACGTGTACAAATCCTATGGGGAAAAGTGACAAATAAAAAAAAAAAAAAGAAAAAAAAAAAAAAAAAGAAAAAAAAAAACTTTAACGAAAACAAAAGCTGTTTCGGCTGAAATGCCGAAACAGCTAAAAAAAAAAAAAGAAAAAAAAAAACTTTAACGAAAACAAAAGCTGTTTCGGTGAAAAACCGAAACAGCTAAAAAAAAAAATTTAACGAAAACAAAAGCTGTTTCGGCTGAAAGGCCGAAACAGCTAAAAAAAAAAAAAAAAAAACTAGACATGTGTTTGTGAACAAACACAGAGCTGTTTCGAGTGTCTAAAATTACTTTCAATATGTGTGTGGTGGTCTTTTGTGTGTGCCCAGTCTCAAGTCGATCAGATTTACTAAAGTGTCAAAGTCAATAGTCTGAAGAAAAACGTGTACAAAACCTATGGGAGACAAATTGAACCTTTAACGTGACGTCACATGACCTTGAATGACGCAATCGTGCCGAATTTCTTCCAGAACCATCTATGAGTGATGTTCTAAAGGTATACTAAGTCTCAAGTCGATCGGATTTACCAAAGTGCCAAAGTCAATAGTCTGAAGAAAAACGTGTACAAAACCTATGGGGGGAACATTGAACTTTTAACGTGCCGTCACGTGACCTTGAATGCCGCAATTGTGCCGAATTTCTCCTACAACAGTCTGTGGATGGTGGTCTATGTGTGTGCCAAGTATCAAGTCGATCGGATTTACTAAGTGTCAAAGTCAATAGTCTAAAGAAAAACGTGTACAAAACCTATGGGGGACAAATTAAACTTTTAACTTGACGTCACGTGACCTTGAATGACGCAATCGTGCCGAATTTCTTCCAAGACCATCTGTGGGTGATGTTCTAAGTGTATGCCAAGTTTCAAGTCGATCGGATGTACCAAAGTGTCGAAGTCAATAGTGTGAAGAAAAACGTGTACAAAACCTATGGGGAAAATTTTTACCTTTAACGCAAAGTCACGTGACCTTGAGTGACGTAATCGCGACGAATTTCTTCTAGGACCGTCCTTGGGTGGTTGTCTAAATGTATGCCAAGTCTCAAGTCGATCGGATTTACCAAAGTGTCAAAGTGTATTGGCTGAAAAAACGTGTACAAATCCTATGGGAAAAAGTCTGAAAGTGGAAAAAAAAAAAAAGAAAAAAAAAAAAAACTTTAACGAAAACAAAAGCTGTTTCGGTGAAAAACCGAAACAGCTAAAAAAAAAAGAAACTAGACATGTGTTTGTGGACAAACACAGAGCTGTTTCGACTGTCTAACGTTACTTTCAATATGTGTGCTATAGGTCTATGTGTGTGCCAAGTCTGAAGTCGATTGGATTTACACAAGTGCAAAAGATAAATTAGTTGAAAAAAACATGTACAAATCCTATGGAGAAAAATTGAACCTTTAATGTGACGTCACATGATACCCGATGATGTCATCATGATGTCATCTTAATTTTCGTCTGTAACACATCCTGGAATACTTGCATACCAAGTTTGACCCCAATCGGACATGTACTTCTAGAGATAGAGGGTCCTTAAAACTAAACCTTTAATGTGACGTCACATGACCCACGATGACGTCATTATTACGATTTGTCCCTTGGCCCTCCTGGTGATGGTGGTCGAGTTATGTGCTAAGTCTGAAGTCGATAAAATTCACGAAAGTGTCAAAGTCAATAGTCTAAAGAAAAACGTGTACAAACCCTATGGGGAAAAAAATTGCACCTTTAACTTCACGTCACGTGACCTTGAATGACGCAATCGTGCCATATTTATTTCAGAAACATCTGGGGGTGGTATTCGAAGTGTATGCCAAGTTTCAAGTCGGTCGGATTTACCGAAGTGCCAAAGTCAATAGTCTGAAGAAAAACGTGTACAAAACCTATGGGGAAAATTAAACCTTTAACGTGACGTCACGTGACCTTGAATGACGCAATCGAGCCAAATTTCTTCTAGGACCATCTGTGGGTGGAGGTCTAAGTGTATACCAAGTCTCAAGTCGATTGGATTTAGCAAAGTGCCAAAGTGTATTGGCAGAACAAACGTGTGTAAATCCTATGGGTAAAAACACTGAAAGTGGAAAAAAAAAAAAAAAAAAAAAAAAAAAAAAAAAACTAGACATGTGTTTGTGGACAAACACAGAGCTGTTTCGACTGTCTAACGTTACTTTCAATATGTGTGCTATAGGTCTATGTGTGTGCCAAGTCTGAAGTCGATTGGATTTACACAAGTGCAAAAGATAAATTAGTTGAAAAAAACATGTACAAATCCTATGGAGAAAAATTGAACCTTTAATGTGACGTCACATGATACCCGATGATGTCATCATGATGTCATCTTAATTTTCGTCTGTAACACATCCTGGAATACTTGCATACCAAGTTTGACCCCAATCGGACATGTACTTCTAGAGATAGAGGGTCCTTAAAACTAAACCTTTAATGTGACGTCACATGACCCACGATGACGTCATTATTACGATTTTTCCCTTGGCCCTCCTGGTGATGGTGGTCGAGTTATGTGCTAAGTCTGAAGTCGATAAAATTCACGAAAGTGTCAAAGTCAATAGTCTAAAGAAAAACGTGTACAAACCCTATGGGGAAAAAAAATGCACCTTTAACTTCACGTCACGTGACCTTGAATGACGCAATCGTGCCATATTTATTTCAGAAACATCTGGGGGTGGTATTCTAAGTGTATGCCAAGTTTCAAGTCGGTCGGATTTACCGAAGTGCCAAAGTCAATAGTCTGAAGAAAAACGTGTACAAAACCTATGGGGAAAATTAAACCTTTAACGTGACGTCACGTGACCTTGAATGACGCAATCGAGCCAAATTTCTTCTAGGACCATCTGTGGGTGGAGGTCTAAGTGTATACCAAGTCTCAAGTCGATTGGATTGAGCAAAGTGCCAAAGTGTATTGGCAGAACAAACGTGTGTAAATCCTATGGGTAAAAACACTGAAAGTGGAAAAAAAAAAAAAAAAAAAAAACTAGACATGTGTTTGTGGACAAACACAGAGCTGTTTCGATTGTCTAACGTTACTTTCAATATGTATTTGTGGTGGTCTATATGTGTGCCAAGTCTGAAGTCGATTGGATTTACACAAGTGTCAAAGATTATTAGTTGAAAAAAACGTGTACAAATCCTATGGGGAAAATTGAACCTTTAATGTGACGTCACATGACCCACGATGACGTCATTATGACGATTTTTCCCTTGGCCCTCCTGGGGATGGTGGTCGAGATGTGTGCTAAGTCTCGAGTCGATCAAATGTACGAAAGTGTCAAAGTCAATAGTCTAAAGAAAAACGTGTACAAACCCTATGGGAAACAAATTGCACCTTTAACGTCACGTCACGTGACCTTGAATGACGCAATCGCGCCGAATTTCTTTCAGAAACATCTGGGGCTGGTGTTCTAAGTGTATGCCAAGTTTCAAGTCGGTCGGATTTACCAAAGTGTCAAAGTCAATAGTCTGAAGAAAAACGTGTACAAAACCTATGGGGAAAATTTCACCTTTAACGCGAAGTCACGTGACCTTGAATGACGTAATCGCGACGAATTTCTTCTAGGACCGTCCTTGGGTGGTTGTCTAAATATATGCCAAGTTTCAAGTCGATCGGATTTACCAAAGTGTCAAAGTGCTATGCCAGAACAAACGTGTACAAATCCTATGGGAAAAAGTCTGAAAGAGGAAAAAAAAAAAAAAAAAAAAAAAAAAAAGAAAAAAAAAAACTTTAACGAAAACAAAAGCTGTTTCGGCTGAAATGCCGAAACAGCTAAAAAAAAAAAAAAAAAGAAAAAAAAAAACTTTAACGAAAACAAAAGCTGTTTCGGTGGAAAACCGAAACAGCTAAAAAGAAAAACTAGACATGTGTTTGTGGACAAACACAGAGCTGTTTCGACTGTCTAACGTTACTTTCAATATGTGTGCTATAGGTCTATGTGTGTGCCAAGTCTGAAGTCGATTGGATTTACACAAGTGCAAAAGATAAATTAGTTGAAAAAAACATGTACAAATCCTATGGAGAAAAATTGAACCTTTAATGTGACGTCACATGATACCCGATGATGTCATCATGATGTCATCTTAATTTTCGTCTGTAACACATCCTGGAATACTTGCATACCAAGTTTGACCCCAATCGGACATGTACTTCTAGAGATAGAGGGTCCTTAAAACTAAACCTTTAATGTGACGTCACATGACCCACGATGACGTCATTATTACGATTTTTCCCTTGGCCCTCCTGGTGATGGTGGTCGAGTTATGTGCTAAGTCTGTAGTCGATAAAATTCACGAAAGTGTCAAAGTCAATAGTCTAAAGAAAAACGTGTACAAACCCTATGGGGAAAAAAATTGCACCTTTAACTTCACGTCACGTGACCTTGAATGACGCAATCGTGCCATATTTATTTCAGAAACATCTGGGGGTGGTATTCTAAGTGTATGCCAAGTTTCAAGTCGGTCGGATTTACCGAAGTGCCAAAGTCAATAGTCTGAAGAAAAACGTGTACAAAACCTATGGGGAAAATTAAACCTTTAACGTGACGTCACGTGACCTTGAATGACGCAATCGAGCCAAATTTCTTCTAGGACCATCTGTGGGTGGAGGTCTAAGTGTATACCAAGTCTCAAGTCGATTGGATTTAGCAAAGTGCCAAAGTGTATTGGCAGAACAAACGTGTGTAAATCCTATGGGTAAAAACACTGAAAGTGGAAAAAAAAAAAAAAAAAAAAAAAAAAAAAAAAAAAAAAACTTTAACGAAAACAAAAGCTGTTTCGGTGGAAAACCGAAACAGCTAAAAAAAACTTTAACGAAAACAAAAGCTGTTTCGGTGGAAAACCGAAACAGCTAAAAAAAAAACTTTAACGAAAACAAAAGCTGTTTCGGCTGAAAGGCCGAAACAGCTAAAAAAAAGAAAAAAAAAAATCAGAACAAAAACAAAGGCTTTTTCGCTTTTAAGCGAAAAAGCCAAAAAAGAAGAAGAAAAAAAAAAATCAGAACAAAAACAAAGGCTTTTTCGCAAAATTGCGAAAAAGCCAAAAAAAAAAAAAAAAGAAGAAAAAAAAAATCAGAACAAAAACAAAGGCTTTTTCGCAAAATTGCGAAAAAGCCAATAATATAGAATAGTCTTGGATGCCCCAGAATATACACGGATATCTTTGTTTTTGCTTTTTTAATTGATCAATGCCACCTGTGAATCACAATGAAAGTTGATTGACAGGCAGTTGATACATTGTAAGTCTGATCGATCTCTTGCGTTATGATACAAAGAACTAGCGGTGCTCTGACTTCTAAACCAGACGCGTCGTACCCCTGGACCATTCACGAGATCCGATCGGTACGTGGGCGAAGCGTCAGCTCATCAGTATCCAATTTGACAATGCAAATCCTAAATTAGCAGAGCTAGCTAAATATGGATGCCGACTTCAAACCAGCTGCGGGAACATGACACACCGTCAGCCCACCATTGGTGCCGGTGAATGAGGTTCATTGTTAAAAGAATAGGCCTAAGTGAAATGCAAACTGCAAACTGCAAAATTGCCCCTCAAAAACACAAGTAGGACGCATTAACAAGATGTAAAACCAGTATTCCTCGAAAGCAAACATCACCTTTCGCAATAATAAAAACGCGCCGTTATCGAGATATGGAAAATTGTTCCTCGTCATATAGCATGTGCATATAGGTTCATAGTGAAATAAACGGGACCATCTGGGAAAGTGCTCCTTTTTAGTGTCCCCCTCCTGCCAGTAGACGTTCCGCCGCCGCCGCCGCTGTCAACAATTCAACACTACTGTACTAGTTTCCAACTTTAATTTTTTTTAAAATTATAGTTCATGTTTTGTGAAGCACCCCTAGCTATACACGTTTACGGTATATGGTACTCGAATATCCTCGTTAAACTTGAACCAGCGACCAGATTTTACCGGCGTCGCGGACACTGCAAATTAAGTATTTTAACCAGGCAGCAGGTCCGTCTTTGTCACACAACGCCCGTTTTCTGAAAAAAACTGCGTTCTGGGTGTTGGTAAAAGTCGGAGGTGGTCGGAGCTAGCCGGAGGTAGCTTTATGCTGTATACAATTTGTATTTAGTTTCCCATAGAGATTACTCATTACACTGAATACAATTATACCTCTGGGTTTGCACAGACCATCAAAATTACATTTTGTCTGTATTTTAAAATAATATTGTTCACTCCAAGATCCTCTCCTGGTTCGCGTCAGGTTTTCATTGTAACGTTTAATGCGCGCGCCCTCGAGAGATTGGTTTTTACTATACTACGGTGAATCTCAAATAAGTTAAGAGGGCCTAATATTTCGATCTTAACAAGATCTTCTTTAGTCTCTGAAGAAGATCTTGTTAAGATCGAAATATTAGGCCCTTTTAACTTATTTGATTTGTATATTTCAGGTCATTCCAGCCAGTAAGCAGTTTGCAGCAGTATTAATCTTATTCTACGGTGAATATAATAGGACATCTCAAAGTTAAGAAAACCAGTGTACGTGTGTGTAAACAAAGCTCTTTAATATTTTACCCTGCAAACAGTGTAACCCGGAGGTTGATATAAAACAAACTGTACGGCTTCAAAAAACATCTCAACCTGGGAAAAGATATTTTGTACATGATATGGGAACATTGTGTTTTGGTAATTATATCAATTTTTCAAAGTTCTGTTTCGTGAGGAAATCATGCGCTAATACAGTCTGCTGCATGGAACGATCCAGTTTGCATTATTTCCCGCAAACGGTGACCCGGAGGTACAATAACGCTCTAGTTTGCATTTTTTTTCTTTAGCAAACAGTGACCCGGAGGTTGATATAAAAAATAATTACAGCTTTAAAAAGAATTCATAAATACCGAATCTCTGAGTGGTAGTGTACTTTACAGCTGGTATAGTATTAGCGGGTGTTTTGGGTTTTTTGACAAAGAACTTTGACCAATCATTTTGACCAGAACACAATGTTACCATATGTACAAAGTATCTTTTCCTCGGTTGAGATGGTTTTTGAAGCCGTACAGTTGTTTTTATATCAACCTCCGGGTCACACTGTTTGCAGGGTAAAATATTAAAGAGGTATGTTTACGCACACTTACATTGGTTTTCTTAACTTTGAGATGTCCTATTATATTCACCGTAGTATTGTAAAAATCAATCTCACGAGCGCGCGCGCATTAAACGTTACAATGAAAACCTGACGCGAACCAGAAGAGGATCTTAGAGTGAACAATATTATTTAAAATACAGACAAAATGTAATTTTGAACCGAGAGGTATAATTGTATTCAGTGTAATCAGTAATCTGTATGGGAAACTAGATACAAATCGTATACAACAGCATTAAGCTACCTCCAGCTACCTCCGGCTAGCTCCGACCACCCTTTGACTTTTACCAACACGTACCTCTGCGTTCTTGTTCAATTTCAGCCCCAGATTTCTGCCCGCGTACGAGTTGGCCCGCGTACGAGTTGGCCCGCGTACGAGTTGGCCCGCGTACGAGTTGGCCCGCGTACGAGTTGGCCCGCGTACGAGTTGGCCCGCGTACGAGTTGGCCCGCGTACGAGTTGGCCCGCGTACGAGTTGGCCCGCGTACGAGTTGGCCCGCGTACGAGTTGGCCCGCGTACGAGTTGGCCCGCGTACGAGTTGGCCCGCGTACGAGTTGGCCCGCGTACGAGTTGGCCCGCGTACGAGTTGGCCCGCGTACGAGTTGGCCCGCGTACGAGTTGGCCCGCGTACGAGTTGGCCCGCGTACGAGTTGGCCAATCTGCGTACGAGTTGGCCAATCTGCGTACGAGTTGGCCAATCTGCGTACGAGTTGGCCAATCTGCGTAGGAGTTGGCCAATCTGCGTAGGAGTTGGCCAATCTGCGTACGAGTTGGCCAATCTGCGTACGAGTTGGCCAATCTGCGTACGAGTTGACCAATCTGCGTACACGTTGACCAATCTGTGTACGAGTTGACCAATCTGTGTACGAGTTGACCAATCTGTGTACGAGTTGACCAATCTGCGTACGAGTTGACCAATCTGCGTACGAGTTGACCAATCTGCGTACGAGTTGATTCGCGTATATACTACGAGTTGACCTGTTTCCTATATTAATGCCCGTAAAAAGTTACGTTGTGACTAAAAAAAAGTTGCCCAAAACAGGCCAAATACTTGACAAAATATCTTGGAAAGCGCACACTGGCTTATAATTATACATGTTAAAGAAGAACTGTTAGGGCTTCATTGGTACTCACGATTATTTGGAGTTGCAAATCCGAGCAATTTTGACCAGCTTTTCAAAACAATTTTTTCAAGTGATGCCAAAAACCCAAAAACCTTCGGTCATATACTAATTCCTGACAGCACCCGACTCACATAAGAGCACAATATGCGAAGACAGGGGGACACGACAATGGCTTTTCGAGCGACCACCAACGACTGTTTTATGGTGCAAGAGTGCAGGTTCCACTAAACTAAATACGGCGCTCATTGTAACCAACACAACAATTGAAAGAAAGAGCGCCTGGTGACGCTCATGAGTAGACTGGCCATATTTTTTTGACTGGAAATCAAAGATTAAGACTCCTAGAACAATTTTCTTTTCAAATTTATGGGGGTTGACCGAATGAATTTTTTTTATACTCCCCTCCACAAAAAAACTACCCCTAAACTGGTGGCCCAGCTCTGGGCCCAGGTATCAATGTAGCCCCCCGCCTCTATATGCCAAATAGACCCACGTATTGGTCTTTTTTTGTGAACGGAATCCCCCGAGTTGGAAGCCACGGGTCACCAATTCTTGATTTCCACAAATATTTCTACAATTAGTCCAATGTATAGGCCCCAGGGACCTCACATGCACCCTGCAGCGACGCAGGCCTGCACCCTTGCACCACAAAACCGTGAGGGATATTTTTTTAAAAGACGTCTTAATTGATTAACCGTTGTGCACAAAGTATACGGAGAAAAGTGTAATTTTTGAGTTGTCGAGGATGGACATTATTATTGGACCGATTCAGCCTTATCCAAAATTAAGTGTGCCCGGTAGCATGATCTTTCAGGATCTGCAATAAAACAAATTACTTTGAAGATTTTGGGAGGGAGAATTTTGTTAAAGACGTCTTTAAACTTTGTGCACAAAGTCTATGGAGAAAAGTGTAATTTTGAGTTGTCGAGGATGAACATTATTAGTGGACCGATTCAGCCTTATCCAAAATTAAGTGTGTCCTGTAGCATGATCTTTCAGGATCTGCAATAAAACAAATTACTTTGAAGATTTTGGATGGGAGAATTTTGTTTAAAGACGGCTATAAACTTTGTGCACAAAGTATACGGAGAAAAGTGTAATTTTTGAGTTGTCGAGGATGAACATTATTAGTGGACCGATTCAGCCTTATCCAAAATTAAGTGTGTCCTGTAGCATGATCTTTCAGGATCTGCAATAAAACAAATTACTTTGAAGATTTTGGATGGGAGAATTTTGTTTAAAGACGGCTATAAACTTTGTGCACAAAGTCTATAGAGAAAAGTGTAATTTTGAGTTGTCGAGGATGAACATTATTAGTGGACCGATCCGGCCTTATTCAAAATTAAGTGTGCCCTGTAGCATGATCTTTCAGGATCTGCAATAAAACAAATTACTTTGAAGAGTGGGAGGGAGATTTTTTTTAAAGACGTCTATTCACAAACTGTAGATTTTGAAGCTAGATTTGGTGATGAAGTAAATGTCGAAGTGATCTTTTTGTTGAATATAAATATCTTTTAGAATATGTGTAAAAATCGTGTATAATAACAATTTGCCTTTTATGTTCATTTATTTTGAATTTCGTTCAATGAAATCGCAAGACTGATTGGGCAGCTCGTCGCGCAAACGACCTCTTTTTGATGCACGTGTTTTATATTTCAGGAGTTTGAGGATGAGTTCGCAGATGAGTTCGAGGATGGAAATCGCGGAAGGCTTTGGACTACTACTACTACAGTCCAACACAAAAAACCTATACCCAGCACGATATGTGGCAGAGGGGTACCCCCTCCCTATACTTTATACGCACTCAAACACTATTGTAACCTATAACCCATCCCCCTTAAAACCTAAAAGGAATTCCTGAGATTCCGGGAACACAATGGTCAACACAAAAGAGGGGGGGGGGGTTTCTCTGCCACATTCGTGCTTCATATGCAAAAACCAGTCCAACACAAAAAAACAGTTCTACACAAATGCATGTACATGTATTATGTGACCGTGACCGTATTATTACGGACGCGGTACAAAATATCTACAGCAGAGATTTACACCAGAGATCTTACACGAGAAAGGAAACAGCCATTGAAATGTGCACAAAACCAAAAAGCTGAATTTTAGCAGAGCGAGATCCTACAGTTCTACAACCGTACTACACAATCCTACAGAGATTCTACAAGGGGAAGAAAATCTTACTGCCATTGAAATGTTTTTGGTTTTGCAGTATTTTTGCACTCAAACTGCAACACGTGTGGATTTTGCATGGTAACGACATGGAGGAATAAGAGCAGCTTATTCCTCCATGGTAACGACGAACGCCCTGCACAAGGCTACAAATAAATGACGGTACTATACTAGTATGCCAGACGGACTACGTACACAAAATACAATGCATGTACATGTAGTCTCTTTTTAAACTTTGTTCAGGCGAGACAAAAAGTAGGAAATACAACGTAGTAGAAATTTCAAGAAAAAAATATGAAAAGCAAGGTTAAAATATTTTTTTCTTCTAAATCGTGTTAAAGAAAAAAAAAATAAAAACAAATTAAAGCAATAACTTCGCAATTTGAATAAAAGGGAAAAAAAATGCTCAAGGGTCATGTAATTTTAAAGGCAACGTTTTTCAAGAGAACGAAAGAAAAGTACCTCAAAATAATGTATCGTGCAACTCAATTGCTTCTTTATTCAATTTATTTATTTTCTTGGACATTAATACTACAAGTACATGTATCAAGCATATATCACTCACTGGATTTTGTTCTTCCCTTTTTGTCAGGAAAAGTTGTGAAGTGGATGTAAACTATTCACACAGAAAGTTAAACTACAATGCAGGGTTTGTGTACACCATAAATATTACAATAACAAATTCAATTATAGTCGCAAACACCGCAATATTACTGTATTAAAAATAATTCACTGTCTTTCTCTTTAAACTACTGGATCTATTTTGTTTGTTACTTGCCACTCTTAATTCGAGTTACTTCGAGTTAGTTTTGCATGTCTTTGAAGGCAGGTTCAAAGTGATGTATCAACAGTTTTTGAGGTCAGTTGAAAATATTATTGATGCAATTTTACAAAAGTTGAATACATTTTAAATCCAACACAGATTATTGATTTTCTTTTGTAATATGATTTTCTTTTGTAATATTATGAACCAGCCTTCAATGTTTTAGACAGAAAATATTAAACCCCCAAAAATGTATTTGCAGCCACTTGTCTTTTCAACAGCGCAAGTTTTCAATTTCTAAAAAGATGTTTTATTTGTTCTGTCGAGTCAACAACCTGCAGCAGATATTAAAATTATGTGTTTGTGCAATTAAAGACCATACTAAATATTTTGCTCTTTCAAAACATTTCTGCATAAACTGAAAGTGTTTGTGAAACTCTTTTTTTTGGGGGGGGGGGGGGGGGGGGGGGGGGGCACCAAGATTTGTTTTAACATAACCATATCTAGAACATACAAATCCTTTTTGTTTTGTTAATAGAAAACTGCAACCAGTGTTTATGCATTGCGAATTGAGTACGATTGAAGTAAAACGAAAAAAATGAATTAAATTACTTTTTGGCTGATTCAGGGGATCATGAAAGATCCAAAACTCACAATAACACAATAAACTGTCAGGAAGAAATAAAAAATATTATCGTTTATGTTTGAAGCCAACTTTTTAAAGAGCAAAAGGAAAATGTTAAATCCTTCCCTGAAAGAACTTAAATGTTTGTAGTCCCAAATCCTTCCCTGTTTGTAGTCCCTAATTTTCCAAATTATCTATGTAATTAACTTGGGCGTCTCATTTGTCCGTTGTTAACACAATTTTCTATTTTGTCCATGTATCTGAATTATCTGTTTCCTATTGGCTTGTGGGATTCCTAATTGGGTGGGATTCCTAATTGGGCTTAAATGCCCTCCTTGGCGGCCAGCTTTCTCTTGAGGCTCTCGGGCATTTCTGGTGGGGGTGGGCGGGGCAGCTTGAAGTAGACCTTGACCGAGTCATAGATAAACCACTGGAGGGCAGTCAGGGTACCAATCATGATGATACGAGGGAACAGACCCTTCCACAAGCCTAAAAAAAGGGGGAAAACAAAATCATATTTCATACTGTAACAAAAATTATATACTAGTTGACCTGGTTTTAAAAACGGCACATGTGCACAACTTTATGTTGCTTTACACAATGGCCGAAACAGCGGTGGTGAACACATGACGTGAACATAAACTGGCACTGTCGTAAGTCATTGCAAATCTTTTTCACAATTTGTTATCTTTTTTTGTGTGGACTCTAGACTTATTAGCCTTCACTCGAGTAAAGTCAAGTCATTTGCCTGCAGTGACTCGAGTTGAGTCAAGTCACTTACCCATCGGGACTCGAGTCGAGTCGCCCCAAATTGTGACTCGAGACGGAATCGAATCAAGTCATTGACTCGAGTCATTACAACTCTGCCAGCACCAGCATCAGCAGGCTATACTGTATAAAAGCGAGTTAGTAATTGACTACCTGTGTGTGGTACAAAACCACATTGCGACACTAAATTCTTATATGGTTCAGAAGATCAGTTGTAGACCAAATTTGCACTTCAATACGGAAATGATTATTAACCAGTTCGCGCCGGGATTATTTTAACATCACCGAGCCGAGGGGCGGGATTATTTTTAACAAAACTCGATCTGAAGCGGGTTCAGGCCGATAGTGCCGGAAAGCACACCTACGCATTTCCAACCTTGCTCGCTGCTGACAGACATCTCCGAACTTGATCTTGGCGTGTTTATGCGTCATCCTTTTTCAATTTGGGGAAAACTTTGCGTTTATATACGTCCTCCGGCGCGAACTGGTTAAGGCACAAAGCAGCTTGAATTTAACCTGATTTATTCTACTTTCAAAGACTTAAATCAACATAATGTCCCCACCGCAAGCCTGACATGTGTAATCAATTGACCAACTGTTCCCCTCCCCCCCCCCCTCCACTGTATAGGGGGCGGGGTGGGGGTTAGGTCTGCACACGATGCACTACCAGCTCACAGCGGAGGTGTTCTACTCTCACACACTAATGACTCAAGCACTTCTCACGGAACACAACATTGACAAGTGTTGCTGAACGGAGGACTGGACAGGGAGCAAGCCCTGGAGGGCGCACTCCACTGCGACAGGCCCCGTCCGAGAAGCGGATCTAAGGCAGTGTCAGTGTGCCACAAATGGGTGCAAAACAGTTTAAAGACAGTTTTGTTTTGTTTGTGGTATCAACAGTTTTAGGCAGGAAGCATCATCTCTTTCAAAAAATAGTTTGTACATGTACTTTAATACATTAGTGTTGTAGTCTATTCTGTCGCAAGTCTGGTCACAAATAACAAGATGGACAACGTTGAAAGAATATCTCAGGCTTTCAAGCAAACCAAGGAGAAAAGTTGGATCAACATTTTTTACAAAACAGGGCAAAAGTAGAATTTGGAAGACAAAATCAGGATAAAAGTAGGACCTTTGCAGGCTTTCAGTAGTTTTTGTTGATACTCGCTCATGTCCACAGCATTTTAAGCCTTATTTGGCATGTTCTGTATTCACAACACTGGTGCTCCATTCTCAATTAAGTTCTCGGAAGTACAGTTACAATACTATTGCGCCAAAGCACTTCATTGTGTGATTTACACACGACAGTGTGTAACACTGTTATGAATAAAAATATTCAGTAAGATCTCATTTTCCAGAGACAAACAAGTAGGAACAGTATAAAGAGTGAGGTAGGAAAACTGGAAAAAAATAGGAAAAGCAGGAATACTCAATCTCTATCACAATTCATTTTGAATAGCAGCCTGATGGGCTACGCTTGAAATTGGACGAATTGTGAAGACTCAAGATGAACTCCACTTAAATATTGCTTGAGTAAATCTAAATGCTAAGCAAAATTTATGCCACTAGGCGTTTACAGTGGGACATAAAGAATTCACGTTCATTTTTGTTTGCCAGACAACATTTTAGTCCTATAACTGTAAACTCACCAGCCATGCCGAGTTTCTTAGCAGCCTCTAAAGGAGTGCTACCGGAGTCCTGGTTCAACTTGGATACAACGGTGTCAGCAGGATGAGATACCTGTAGTATTCATTACATTGAATTTGTCACTTAGGGCGCTCCGTACTTACCTTGGAAGAATCTAGAATAAAGGCCAAAGGTCAGTCTAGTAAAAGTCACAACAGCCAGCAAACCGTGTGTGTCATACTCGATCTTATTCCCTAGTTTAGGCCCTTTAGATCTTACAATTGGCGACGAGGACGGGATCAATCCCAACGTTTGGGAACCCAGCAACATCGTGAAGAGGTTTTTGACTAGCTATTTTGGATATAAACAGTGCGTTTTTCGCGTGGGAACTGTCGTCAAAACCAGAGTGAGTCAAACCACGCCAGTGTGCACGTAACGTACATGTTCTGTTGCATTGGTTTTGTATGCACATAAAACGCACCGAAATAGTAGTAGTATTGTCGCCGAACAGTGTTTTTCGTCGTACATCATCGCCGAACTCTTGTGACCAACATGTCCGCCACAAACCTGCCATCCTTTCCAGCCTTCCAACCTCATGTAGAGCCCTCCACTACCGGCGTACGGTGGCGGAAATATGTTAACAGACTGGAAAATCTGTTTGTCGCATTCAAAGTTACTGACGACACACAACAGCGTGCACTTCTCCTGCACTATGCCGGCCCTGAAGTCATGGACATTTTCGAAACATTATCTGAAACAGGTTTAACGTTTGAATCAGGCAAAGCGGCGCTCACCAAGTACTTCGAGCCCCGCAAGAACATTGAGTATGAGCGGTTCGTTTTTCGCGAGGCCAAGCAACTGCAGCATGAAACTGTCGCAGAATTTGCAACCCGTCTACAGCAGCTTGCCAAAACATGCGAGTTCCACGAACGAGACGCAGAAGTGAAATCACAGATTATTCACGGTTGTACATCCTCAAAGTTGAGACGATACGCCCTCCGCGAATCTGAGTTAACTCTGATCAAACTGCTAGCAACCGCTCGAGCTCATGAACTGTCAGAGGTGCAAGCCAAGGGTATGGAACAACACACATCATCGAGTCGTGACATGGCCAACCGTATGACTGCTTCAAAGTCTCAACCCCGAGATTTTGAGTACAACAAGGCTTCACGTGCCCCCAAGCCCAGAAGCTCAATACCATGTCGTAACTGTGGAGGTATGTTTCCTCACAAGCAACAATGCCCAGCTCAAGGCGTGACATGCCACTCATGTGGTAAACTTAATCACTTCGCCAAGCACTGTCTGAGCGGAGGGATGCCGCGCAAGCCACAGAACCTCAAAGCAAAAGTGCGGGCAGTTGACCATGCTGCAAGCTCAACGAGCTCCGACGATGATTATGTATTTGGAGTGTCGTCAACACCCAAACCCAAACAGCCAATTGTCACAGTGACAGTTGACACAACCACGTCACTACCAGCAGTCATCGATACAGGAGCCTCGGTTAACGTGATGTGTCTTGCAGTGTACAACAAACTGCCATCTGCCCCACCCCTGTGTAGAGACTCTGCAGCAAAAGTTTTTGCATATGGCAGCATTACACCCTTGGACATTGTGGGCACTTTCGATACCACCGTTGCCTACAAAGCCTCACCAGTAAACGCCACCTTCTTCGTCACCAAAAGAACCGGAGACACATTGATCAGCTTCCAAACGGCCTCTGCTCTCAACGTCATCCAAGTGGCATTCACGCTCCAACCTGACAATCCTCAACCTGCCGACATGCACGAGCTCATCCACCAGTTCGCAGACCGTTTCACCGGCATCGGCAAGTTGAAAAACATTCAGTGCAAGTTGCATGAGGACAAGACTGTTCAACCAATCGCTTTGCCTCATCGTCGTATTCCATTCCATGTCAGAAAAAAAGTCGAGAATGAACTGGAAAAACTGCTTCGCCTCGACATCATCGAGCCTGTACGCAATGAACCAACCCCGTGGGTTTCACCTATCCACGTGATCGAAAAGCCCAAGCGACCAGGTGAAATTCGCATGTGTGTGGACATGCGAAACGTTAACACGGCCATCAAGCGTGAACGCCACATCACACCAACCATTGATGATATCCTGGCCCAGGTCAATGGGTCCACAGTCTTCAGCAAGATGGACTTAAACGCAGGATATCATCAAGTGGAATTGGCCCCCGAGTCCCGCCACCTGACTGTGTTCTCAACACATACAGGCCTGTTCCGCTACAAACGCCTCAACTTCGGTGTTTGCTCTGCAGCTGAGTTCTTTCAGAACGCCATTTCCTCAGCACTTCGTGGCCTCGAAGGAACCCTGAACATCAGTGATGACATCTTGATATTTGGCCGTACTCAACAGGAACACGACAAGCGTCTTGCGGCCTGTCTGCACCGCCTTCGTGAGTGTAACCTCACTCTGAACAGAGACAAATGTAGCTTCAGCACAGCAAGTGTTGAGTACTTTGGACATGTGTTCGGCTCCCATGGCATCTCCCCCGACAAGAAGAAAGTTGATGCCATCCAAAATGTGCCTGACCCCACCAACGCAAGCGAAGTACGCAGCTTCCTTGGACTGGTAACGTATTGTAGTCGGTTCATCCCCGATCTTGCCACCATCTCCGCACCCTTGCGCGAGTTGACAAAGAAAGACGCCCTCTGGCATTGGGGACCAGAACACAAGCTAGCACTTCACCAGATCCGCGAACGCGTCGCACACTGCTGCACTATGGCATACTACGACCCCAGCAAGAAAACTGAACTTCTTGTAGATGCCAGCCCAGTCGGTCTAGCCGGTATTCTTGCCCAACGCAACGATAAGGATGAACTGTTGATTGTTGCCCTTGCGAGTAGATCACTAACGCCTGTCGAACAGCGCTACTCCCAAACAGAACGAGAAGCACTGGCCATCACATGGGCAATACTTCATTTCCACCTCTATGTCTATGGCAACAACTTCACCGTCATCACAGACCATAAACCATTGGTCTCACTGTTCAACAACCAGCACAGTCAACCCCCAACCCGCATCGAACGATGGTTGCTCAAGTTGCAAGAGTACAATTTCACCGTCGAGTATCAGCCGGGCAAGTTCAACCCTGCAGACTATATGTCGCGACATCCCCACGAACATTCGCAAGCCACCAGCCGAGAACAGCGCCTAGCGGAAGAGCACATCAGCTTCATATCAGAGAACGCTGTACCCAAGTCAGTCACACTCGACACAATCCGCACTGCTACACGCGAAGATCAAGTTCTCCAGTCAGTCATCGAAGCACTCGCCACTCGAAGCTGGGACATGCTTCTCAAGCAACCTCATGACCAACAGACTCTTGCCGCACTCAACAGCCTGAACAAAATTCGCGGTGAACTAACAGCCACCACTGATCGCGATCTGCTGCTTCGTGGAAACCGCATCGTAGTCCCACAAGCACTCGCACAAAAGATCATCGACATCGCCCATGAGGGACACCAGGGCATGACAAAAACTAAACAGCTGCTTCGCGAGAAGGTATGGTTTCCCAGCATGGACACCCTCGTGGAACGAACGGTTCGCGACTGCCTACCTTGCCAACTGACAACGCCCGACGACCGAAGAACCCCTCTCAAGATGTCTCCCCTTCCAGTCAGCCCATGGTTGGAAGTTAGCGTTGACTTTTGTGACCTACCCACAGGAGAACATCTCCTCGTTGTCATCGACGACTACAGTCGTTTCCCTGAAATCGCGATAGTGTCATCCACCTCTGCACGTGCGGTGATTCCCAAACTTGATCAGATCTTCGCCACGTTCGGCATACCACAGATCGTCCGCACAGACAACGGACCGCCGTTTAACAGTGCAGAGTTTTCATCGTTCGCAGCTTACCTGGGGTTCCATCACCGTAAAATTACCCCACGATGGCCCCGTGCCAATGGGGAGGTGGAACGCTTCATGAAAACAGTTAAAAAGACATATCGCACCGCAATCGCAGATGGAATACCGTGGAAGCAAGGCCTTTACAAGTTCTTGCGCAACCCCACATGCCACAACAGGAGTAGCACCAGCCACACTCCTCTTCGGAAGGCCACTCCGCACTCGTCTCCCTGAAACTCCACAGAAATCTCTGGCCACAGCTGTACGATCCCGTGACACACGCAAGAAGGCAGCCATGAAACAATATGCCGACAGCAAAGAACACGCTCGCCCCAGGGACGTCAACATCCGTGACACCGTCCTTGTGCGACGTGAAGGACTAGTCGCAAAACACCAAACCCCATATCACACGCAACCCTACAAAGTCACTGCTAAGAAGGGATCGATGGTAACAGCTCAAAACGGCTCCCACACAGTCACACGCGATATCTCGCGATTCAAACGCATCCGCACCCGAACACCATCCCGGAACGACTCTGAAGAGTCTGACATAGATGACACGCCCACCACCACACAAATCCCAGCTCAAGCACCAGCACCCCGTAGGAACCCTCAGAGAGATCGTCGCCTACCTGTCCACCTCAAGGACTTTGCTTGTTAAAGACTGTAGAAGAGATACCTGCATGTTTCGTGTTATGGTGTTAAGAAGACCTGTATTCACAGCTTGTTTAAATTTAAAAGTTAAAATGGCTGATTTTAAAGAAAACTGTTACCTGTATACTCAGAAATTTACCAAATTAGTGCACTTACACCAATGAGATTATATTTGTATCACTTTATTTGATCACCAGTTTTAAACCGGCAAAACTCTATTTTCACAGTACATGTACATAGTTTTTATCTAAGGTGGAAAGGGATGTAGTATTCATTACATTGAATTTGTCACTTAGGGCGCTCCGTACTTACCTTGGAAGAATCTAGAATAAAGGCCAAAGGTCAGTCTAGTAAAAGTCACAACAGCCAGCAAACCGTGTGTGTCATACTCGATCTTATTCCCTAGTTTAGGCCCTTTAGATCTTACAATACCACAGCGCAGAAAATACCAGCTAACAAATCAAAAAAGAAATCAGTCGATGAGAATTATGGTTGATGGGCCCTCTCGTGGCACTCTTTCATTTTTGGCCTGTAGCGCTTATAGAGCAAAAGTGAAATTTCATCAATTTCTAAACACTCCGTTCGTAAATCGCGGGTTTATCTACTCGTTGAAAAGTTATTAATTAATATTAATATCGGCGTGAGTTTTCAATTTTATTTCGAAGCGCACATTGAACCTTTTCAAAATGCATCAAAAAATAAGAAAATATTTTTCTGACAAACTTCTAATAATAATGATTATCTTATTAACTTTAACGCAAATCCTCCAAAATCCTCTATGCAAAATGTTATTTGAAGTTGAAGCGTCAAAGGATGTTGCAGGATTGAGGTTCCTTTTTTTTTTTGCCCCAGCAAGATTATGGAAGACCCAGGTTATCAGGCTCAATGTGACACACTAGGACATTGGAGGATTGAGGTTACTAGGCTAAAAAAAGATTTTGAAGGATTCAGGTTGTTTCATAACTGGTGCATTGTAATGTACTGTTCATACATGCACTATGCATATTATCAATGTAGACGTACCTGTCCAATTATGGTACACTAATATGTACACATGTAGGCCTATACTGTGCAGAGCTGTCAACGCTTGAACTCTGAAAGGCTGAATAAGTGAGCAGAAACAGCTGTTCATCTCCTTCTAGGGAAGCTTCAAGTGACAGCCTTGGCCAAGGCTCTATACAGTTCGGATACCGCCCACAATACCTGGTTTGGGGGCGTTTTAAAAAACACTCCTCTTAATGATGCAAGGGTACACTTGTGAAAGCCAGTTTTTTTTTTTTCAACCATCCATTTTTAAAAGGTTTAACTGGCCATAAACCCAGTAACAAATATTGGAAAATTTTGCAGGATTCGGGTTACATAGAGTTTATACACTTTGCAATTGCAAGATTTTGCAGATTCAGATTATTCTGAAATTCTGCAAACAATTCTATAAACAGCTTTAATAATGCACATATGCACAAAAGGACAGTATGTGTGCTGCTGAACAACTGACCATAGGAGGGTTCATAAGGTAAAGTATTTTACTAAATGAACTGGGGCCAATTTCATAGAGCTGCTAAGCACACAAATTCGCTTAGCACAAAAAAGTCTTGCTCGTTAAAAACAGGGTAACCTCTAAAATTCTACGGGTTTTTCATGCTAAGCCAAAAACTAGCTGATTATCAATTAAAAACAATAAAGATCACGTACAAATTTGGTCTGTAACCTTATTTTTCGCCAAGGACAAATTTTCATGCTAAGCAAATTTGTGTGCTTAGCAACTCTATGAAATTGGCCCCTGGAAGTTTGTATCACTATTCCGCACATACCGATGTAACCAGCCAGGAAAGTAACGACCAGCTGTTCAGGCTCGGAGCATTCCGATCGTGGACGTACTTGTACAAGAACTCCACGGTTCGCTCAAAGCAGGCAAACTTCATCATGGTGTATAGACCCTTGTAAAAGCTGCAGAATAAAGAAAGTTGCTACGATTTTACAAATTTGCAAACATTACAAAATAAAACTACCAAATTATTATGAAGTACCTTACTAGAGTGCATGACAGTTTATATCATCCTGTGAAATTATGGCACCTGGTGTGCTGTCATTTTCAAGAAAAGTGGTATTTTTATCAATTTCCAACGCGATTTTTTTTTTTTTTTTTCAAATACTTTCCCTAATTTCCTATATTTAGATCGTCCACAATTTGTTAGCAATCCATATGAACAGGTTACAAGCCAGCTAGACTGGTTTCCTGACTGTACAATTCCCTGACATTTATACATTGTTCTGTTTGATCTTAAGTGGGGTCAGGGAACCAGACTACAAGAAAATGATTTTTTCCCCCAGCATTCACAAACACAAACCTTCAAACAAGTCAGTGTAACAGTATTTGCTACACAATACTAACCCCCCCCCCCGAATCCATCCATTTCTGAAAATGTAAATTCATTTTAAATCAATGGTGACCGAGAGGATATGTTTCTAATTATAGTTAACATAAATCCTTGGAACCGACTGACTGTTTACATGTAATTCACAAGTGCAATTTCTTATTATCTACCAGTCACCTATCTATCAGTAGGCATTTCAGGTGATTTTTTAATTGCTTCAGTGACACACCAATTTATAGCCAGGATAAAAGAGCAAGCCTCAAGAATTCCACCAATGTAAAAAAAAAATAATCGGGCAAGCTGTTCTCAAAATACAGAAATTTTAATAATGCAAAAATTGGTTCAAATTGTCGCTAAAGGTCAAAGGTCACCTTATGTTACAGTATTGTAAATATTACAGTATTATCTCTCTTAACTCCAAAACGGTTTATTCAATGTTGTTCATATTTGGCACAATTATTACTTATATTGTTGCGCTCTAATTAAAAGGAAGATTAAGATATTAAAATAATGTTTAATTGCTCATTTGCATATTTAATTACCAAAATGTTTAGAAAAAAAATTGTTTTTGCCGCATTTTTAGTACTATTATTATAGTGAAGCACGTGTGAAGTAAGTCTTTCTAGCAGGGAAAAACCACCGACAGAATGAAAGATTCTCTAAAAATAATAAATTATCTAATTTGCTTAATTAATTAATGATAAGTCTGGTTAGAGTAACTTATTCTTTCTATTCACTGTTAGTATTTGTGAAGAAAAAAATGTTCAAAAAAAATTCAAGAGGCTGACTTGTTGATATTTTATGAACGATGTAAACTGACAACAATTTTAAAAATACTAAACAAATATATCGATTAACTTTTCGAAACAAAATTAGATGTGGACTCATTCTTTATTTGATGGTTTGATCTACAGTACATAACATAGTCCAGCCAGTCCATTTGAATAATAAAAATGCATCAGAAAGCCGAAGTAAGAAGAAGTTGAGTCCCAAACAATAACAAAACATTACCGAGCCGAGGCGCTGATTTTTTTAAAACTAAACTCGATCCAAGGCGGGTTCAGGCCGGTGGTACTGGGAAGCACACCCACGCATTTCTGGCCTTCCTCGCTGCTGACAGACATTTCCGGCCTTGCTCGTGACGTGTTTATGCGTCATTCGTTTTGAATCTCGGGAAAACTTTGCGTTTATATAGGTTATCTGGTGCGAACTGGTTATTAAAAAAAGGGAATCAAATGTGGTTGGCCAGTTTTATACAATTATGTCTAACCGACTGATCACGGGCCTTGAGGCGTTATTGCCCGAGCCGAAGACGAGGCGAGGGCATTAACAATGTTCAGGCCCATGATAGAGCCGGTTTTAAACATACTTGTTTACCCAGTTCGCGCCGGATGACGTATATAAACACAAAGTTTTCCCCAGATTCAAAACGAATGACGCATAAACACGCCACGAGCAAGGCCGGAAATGCGTGGGTGTGCTTCCCGGTACTATCGGCCTGAACCCGCCTCGGATCGAGTTTCAATAAAAATAATCCCGTGCATCGGCTCGGGGATGTTAAAATAATCCCGGCGCGAACTGGTTAAAACCGGGAAACCACATTTTTATTCCCATTCATAAATACTTTTCAGTAAAAAATTCACAAAAAGTAATTTTGTTTGGTATCAATTACAGGATATCATTTTGCTGAATGCCTACAATCATTATTTACTTTCAAAAAAGTAAGATATTTCTAATAATAATTCTGTATTCATAAATACCTGGGACAGTTTAGGCATTCCTATTGGTCGAGAGCCCGTCACGTGGCCGGTATTAAACGGACGATAAAGACATGGCTGGAAGTGTTTAAACATAAGCTAGAAACAACATTCTGTTCCCAGGGATCACTTTATTTCCAACCTTGAACCGTACCTCGTCTACGAAAATAAGAGCGGGTAGTGTTTGGCGCGTACAGCTCGACACCTTGGAAACGAGGTTGCCAATGGCAGTAATAGTCTGGTTCACAGTACATACGCTTTATTGCATGTATTGTGTAGAGAGCGACTGAGGCGGAAACATGTCATTTGACACGGAAAGAATGGCGAAACACCGAAATTTACTTGCGACAATTTTCCGGGATTTTCGGGGCTTTTTGGGCTGAATTTTACAAAAAAGGTATTTATGAATGGGAATAAATGTGTGTTCGGTCGGTATTAATCACTCTGTTTAATACCGCTTGTAATACCGCTTGGAGTCTGGGTGCTGATAATTACCCTCGCCTTTGGCTCGGGTAATTATCAGCACCCAGACTCCAAGCGGTATTAAACAGAGTGATTAAAACCTCTCAAACACACATTTATTCCCTTAGTAAACAATTTTGATATCTCCAAAGGGTGTATCCTACCTTTTAGTTAATATTACGTGCTGTGTCAATGTATCTACTGTTGTTTTCAATGTTTTATCTATGTAACCATGTGCATTTCAGCCGCAAGACATTGGATTTGAAGAAACAAAACAGGAATAAGAGCATCAATGTGAGAGTTGATTAAAGATTCCTAACCGGAGGTACAGACAGCCAAAGTAAGAGAGAAAAATCGCAGGGACAAAGGTTTAGTGACCTGTATCTCACAAACCGCGTGACCAAAAACACTTAAACTTTGGTTTGGTGTTTTCTCATAATATGACCAAAAGATCCAAGCAGATTTAACGAAAATCAGAGAGATTGGTGCAAAAGTGTTTGATTTGACACGGCATGACCCCACTGACCTATAGACTATCACGCTTGGTGTTCACGGGGGCAGTTTTATACAGCAAATGTCAATTTACCGTCTCCGATCCTGTCAAATGGAAAACTGGCGTTATTGTCTGCCAGGTAGCCAGTTCCTGCTAGTAGCATCTTGCCCAGGGGAGGATGAATGTCAAAAAAGAAAGTCCGTTGCAGGTATAAGTTGATGAACTTGCCGAAGTGAAACTCATCAAATCTGTGTGATGAAAATAGAAAGAAAGAAGTGAGTCATGTCCAGTTCTCTATTGTTCTCAATTGTTCTCAATTGTTCTCAATCGCCGAGTTGTGGTCATGTCTATATCAAGTTAATCATAGTCAGATTACTAAGAGAATAACCGTGTGAGTAGCAAGTCCAGCGGTAGGGCAATTTTTCGCCTTTCAATCTGTCACCACAGTATAAATTGTCTTCTTAAAATTATTGAATTCTATTATCAATACTACATGTACCCGAACACGGACGCGGCCATTTTGATTTTTGGCTTTTTCGCAAATTTTGCGAAAAAGCCTTTGTTTCTGTTCTGATTTTTTTTTTCTTCTTCTTCTTCTTCTTCTTCTTCTTCTTCTTTTTTTCTTTTAGTAACCTAAACCCCATAGACTTTGTACACGTTTTTTCTGCCAGTCACTTTTAATAGAAAACAAAGTCGTATTTCCATAAAACTTAACCCAGGTGAAGACCCTATAGTGAACTCGTGTCTCGCCGAAAAACGTAATGGTGACGTCATCAGGGGTCACGTGACGTCATCTTAAATGTGTAATTGATTTAATCTTTGAAAATCAATAACAAATCAACCGCAAAAGACCAAAACTTAATTTTTGTGGCAATAGATAGAATAATCTAGGATCTTAATTTTATCTCATGTGCGTGAAATCACGTGACCCTTCCTTCCGGTCTAAACCGGAAGTGCCTCATAATTTGAAAGTGAAAAATGATATGAACTTACTTTCAACGATGTTAGTGTCTGGCTACAATGTATTTTTCAAAAAAAATATTGGTGACGTCATAACATGTTATAGCGCCCTCTAGCGGCAGTTTGAAAAATTGTTAAAATGAATAATCTGTTGATGTGTGTGGCGAAGTTTGCTGAAATCACTTTATAACCGGTGTATTTAATCAGCTTCATGCTAGGAACAAGTTGACGGGAAGAAAAAATTATGACGTCACCAGACCGGAAGTTAGAATGAAAAGACTCCTTTTCCTTTGAAAATTCCTAAACAATTAATCCTGACAGATACAATCTTGATTTTTGCTCTAAAGGTTAATGTAAAAGTAGTTCTCGAACTTCCCTGTGTTTTGGGGCAAAAGACAAACTTGAACATACCCTGCGGCACCCTTGAAATGTAATCGTTTTGGCCTAGGTGCAAAAAACATTGACCCCTTACGTGTGCATGGCACACGTATAATATACAATGTACATGCTAGTACATGTACGTATACACTGATAGTGTATTATGTATTGAGCGAATGTATCACCACTGAAATCGTTCGTGCAAACACATGTACGCTCACACAAGCGGACACTAGCCGCCAACCCGTGAAACAGGATGACGTCATCAAATTGCCCATGGGGAAGGGCGCCGCGTACGACAGGTAGGTAAACACGCTTTCGGTTATGCAGAATCCAACCCACTGACCTCTATACATGGACAGATCATCCATTGTTTCATTTTGAAGTCGGCATGCAGAGAAGTGCAACATGGCGGACCCACGAAGTCACTCTGTGAGCCAATGAAATGTCCAGGTGTAGAGTTCAGTTGGTTGGTAAATCCACTGACCTCTACAACTGGACATTTCATTGGCTCACAGCAGTGACGCCATGTTGCACTTCCAGTTCGCGCCGACTTCAAGTGTTAGCACAGCAGAATATGGACAATGATCCGTCCAGGTGTTGAGGTCAGTGATCCAACCCCGTAGACTTTGTAAATGCCACGTGACCTTATCTTAAAGGTGCAATTGATTTAATCTTTGAAAATCAATAAAACATCAACCGCAAAAGACAGAAACTTGAATTTTGAGGCAATTAATAGAATAATCCAGGATCTTCATTTTATCTCGTGTGCGTAAAATCACATGACCCTTCCTTCCGGTCCAAACCGGAAGTGCCTCATAATTTGAAAGTCAAAAATGATATGAACTTACTTTCAACGATGTTAGTGTCTGGCTAAAATAAACTGTTTCCAAAAAAATCAGGCGACGTCATAATATGTTATAGCGCCCTCTAGCGGCAGGTTGAAAAATTGTTAAAATGAATAATCTGTTGATGTGTGTGGCGAAGTTTGCTGAAACCACTTTATAACCGGTGTATATAATCAGCTTCATGCTTAGACCATATTGGGAAGGAGAAATATTTATGACGTCACCAAACCGGAAGTTACAATGAAAAACCCTTTAAACATTTACAAATCGCTTAAAAATTAACCGGGATAGATATAATCCAGATTTTTGCTTCAAATAGCAAAGTTAAGACAGCTCTCGAGCTTTCTGTTAATTACGTCACGATGACGTCATCAAGTGTCAAATTACAATCAACCAAATATTTCTAGATATAATCTTTGAAAATTGATATAAAATCAACTGTAAGATATCTGATTTAGATTTTTAAGGGAATTAATAGACTAATCCGTGGTCTTCATAATTTGTATTACATGCAAGAAGACCTGACCCTTCCTTCCGGTCCAAACCGGAAGTGCATTATAATTTAAAAGTTGAAAACGATGTGAACTTACTTTCAACGATGTTAGGCGCTGGCTAGGTTGTAAGTAACAAACAAGTTAACGGTGACTTCTTAAAATGTTAAAGCGCCCTCTAGCGGCATGTTGACAAATGTTACATCATATTACGATTATATTTGAATTATTACGTTTTTCGAACTTTAGGTAATATCTCAGCAACGGAACGTGCTAACATAACATACGTTTGTATTGTTAGGTGATAGATAGTTGCACAAAAAGTTCACAAACGTGTGACGTCATCGTTTTAATCAGTTTGGATTCATTTTAATCTGTTAACTTAAATTCGTTTTCGATGATTTTTAATTATTTTGATGGTATAATAGTTCAATTTTTGAAAAATGTAATCAAAAAAATTGCGAAAGCGAAAAAGCCCTATGTTCTGTTCCTCGAACAGACGTAGTTCTAGTTGTACATTTGATCTGTGTTCTCGGTTTTTTTATTCATTTTTCGCGCAAGAGTTTGATTTATGTATTTTTTATATCATGAGATTTGGACAGAGAAGGAATCATGCTTTCTGATTGTACCAAATTATTGTTGGTGCATTTTAAGGCAAGAATATGGACTTTTATTGAAAATTTGTGATGATAAAAAGTGATTTTGTTTTGGTCTAAACTTGAGCTTTTCTTTAAAAAAAACTGATTAAACATTGTAAAATGGGGTTTAGCGAGCTAGGAGGATTGATTTTAGGGAACTTTGGTCAGTCTTCAAAAGCCAATGGAACCTTTTTTAGAGGACCAGTTTTCAGGTATTAGGTTTTTATATGCTGTAGAAAGCACATCATTTGCTCTTCATTATTGGTATATCATGCTGTTAATTAACAGGTCCGAAGGCAAAAATTAACGCAGATTGTGGTCGCAATTTAAATTGCGACTCAACAAATTTTGAATTGAAATCGAAATCTTTGAATATTGTTTTTCTCAAAATTTGCAGCATTCAGAGCTAAAAACTTCATCAGGTTGTTGGTCAAGCATCCTTTATATTTTAGGCACTTTTGTTGCTTCAATAGATACAAATGCACAACCGACAAATGGTATATTGTCCCTTTACAATTCATGTACTTATTTGTATATTTCTATACCAGGGTTGTAGTCGAGTCCCTGCAAGTCCGTTCACAAGTCCTTTCGTGAAGCCAGTCACAAGTCCCTTCATAAAGGCAGTCACAAGTAACTGGATGAACAATGACAAAGGAATGCTTTTGTCAAAACTCATTTGAATAGCTTATGATTTGAATTGGAACTGAAGGACTTGTGATGGACTTGTGATGGACTTGTGATGGACTTGCAGGGACTTACATGGACTTGTGATGGACTTGACTACATCCCTGTTCTATACTCACACAACACCTCTGGGTTCTTCTAGTCGCCACATTCTCATGACAAAGGACATCAACGTCAGCCCCAACAGGACAACGCTAATCTCAACTTTCAGTGACAATAGTGCATTCAGCTTCATTGTCGACAGTTGTTGAGTGGCATCTGTTGGAAGTATTGACTGAGATCTGTAAATAAAAATGATTAACCATTACACGAACGTAAACTGTTAAAATAGTGGCTGGAGTAAATCCAGCTCTAAATAAGTTCATGACATTGGGAGATTCGCATTTACATGTACTGTACAGCTGGAGAAACACGGTATACTTATAGGTCTTGGCCCCACATATGTGTCCTGTCACCACAAAATGAGACTAAAGTCGGAAATATTGAAAATTTAGATATTGGTATTTTCAAATTATTGAGAAAGAGAGCTTTCCAATGATACATAACACTTGGGGGTTTTGCGATAAATACTTTTCACAGCGCTCTAGATTGTCATGGGTTTCACAAAACGTGTTTGTGAGAAAACTTACTTTAAACATCTTAAACAAAACATGCAAAAGATTACAAAACAGGACAAGTAAGATTCGATTGAGCATAGCAACAACTACCTGTATGTTCTAATCATTACTTATTCTTGAAATTGTCCACACATACAAACTATTGTATCAACAACAACATATCAACATTTCGAAATTGTAAGATACTTACGAGAACCTGATTTGCATATTTAATTATCGTGTTAATTGACCACTAATAGACTTTAATTCAAACACTAACTATGCAAACACTATGCAAAATCGCGTAATTTAAGAGGTTTTCGATCATCTGATCTCACCTAAAATATGGGAATATGTAGAGGAGGAATTTGGCTTTTAAAATTTTGCAAAATCTTAAAATTGACCACCCCTTCATATTTTGACTTTGGATGGCCATATCTCCAAAGAACATTTTGCGACTTTAATCTTATTTTGTGGTGACAGGTCACATACAGCAGAGTCCAACAACAAACGGCCACTGCAAAATGGCCCCTTCACTTGAAACAGAATAACAGCTAATAAACAAGAACTTCACAAGAAATGATCAACGTGCTGTTATTAGATCAACTATGAGCAAGTTCGATCAAGGACTAGAGTTAACCATAGTTTGACTAACTCTAATCGAACTCACATTAGTCATGACAAACGTATGACGTAGCTAAAAATGTGCGTACGTACTCCTTTTCCCTAATTTGATACGTCATAGCGTTCGTCGTTACCCGACCGAAATCCACGCCTGCACGCACGATGCAGTTAGCAGTGCAAAAATACAGCGCGAACACCAACCTCACGCCGCCACTATTTATGCAAATCAAATGAAGACGACCTAACGCCTTGTTCCAACCATCCATGAAACCCCATATTTTGCGCTAGATTTCTAATTTTAGCGCACGACCCTGTATAGGCGGGGCTAAGAATTTTGTGGAGTGATCCAAGACCTTGTACAGTATAGGCAGGGCTAAGAATTTTGTGCATTGATCCAATCACACCGTGGAATAATTCCGACATCATCAAATTATACATACTACATGTAGCTACGCTGCATGCATACAATGGCAGAGATTCAGCGTCGTTCAGAGATTCAGAGATTCGTTTGTCATCCGAAGAACTGTCGTGTTGTTCCTCAAGTATTTTTGACCCGAGCATCGGAAGGCCTTAGGATTATATCTTGGTAATCAGGACGTTTATCAGGAATTTGCCAACATCATACATGTACCATATAGCTAGCTTAAACAAAGGAAACACCATTGGTAATTGCTTGAATTGTCAGGAATGGGTGGATTTGGAGGGTTGTATTTTATAGTAAATATTGTTTAACTCATTAACTGACCTGTCCGAAGTTTTACAATCATGGAAGCCGAGAAAAGCAAGAAAAAACGGCGTTCGTTTTCAACCGGCGTCGGGCAGTGGTTCTTATGTTGTTCTTGTTTTTTTCGTGATCGCTGGCGGCGATCACAATTTTTTTTTTTTTATAAAATGCATTTTTTTTGAACAATTACAGGATATCTTGCTGAATGCCTACCGGTACTTACTTTCAAATAAGTACATATTTCCTAAAAATTCAGTAGTAAGATTTGTTTATATCTGCATATGGTATACTTTTAACTAGTGACTACATTTATGTATATGATGTACAGTTTTATGGCAATAACATTGTCAACATTTATAACCAAATAACTGGAGCCGTGAACCGAACGTGGCGGTGTTAATAAGCGCAATTCCTTAAGGCGCGCACTTTGGGGAAAACAAAATTGCAGTGGTGCAATTTTTGAACACGCAAACTTAGTTTAAAGAAATCGTATACGATTGGTAATTAATTACTACAAAAAATAATGGCAATAAAAACTTACTTGGTAAGAAGTACAGTAGTCCCACTACTAGTGTGCACCCTGTATGCTGCGCTATAAACAGCCTCACTAGTCCGAGTAAACTAGTACCCAAATATCTGGACATGATCTTGCGATTAGTAGGGTCCTTGGGAGTCCCATTGGTTTTTCTTCATTTAAATCAAAATGCCACTTTTCCCATATGTTTGCCCAAAGAAACATTTGATTTCACCCTTAAAACGGCCACAAAAGTACTCGATAAGCCATCTGAGATTCAAGTACACATCGACGATTAAGATTGTGGAACTAAGGTTTACTTACAATTCAAAATTTTCAGCTTAATTCCGCAAGCTGCCTCGTACACTTTGATTTTGAAAAATAGTGCATGCCGACCGTACCACTTTATGCGGAGGTGCTCTGCGATGTGCAGGTCAGTGTATTGGATTGGGTCCTACAACGGCATACGCTAAAATTGGTTAAAAACTTTGCTTTTTCGTGCGCACTCTGTGCGAGGAATTGTGGAGTCGCAATTATACTGGGTGTATTCTCTAATCTCTCAGCTCTTACTATCTCCAATAATGCTTAATCTTTATACCTCCACAATTTCAAGAAATTTTGGCATTTTGGAGTTGGGCCAAATTAAAAAAAAAAACAGCGTCATGCCTTTTTTTTAAAGGAAGGAGAAGGCCCTTTTTTTCTCTTTTTTTCCTTCAAAATGGCTGCCCGACAGATCTTAATTCGAGTCATTTAGTGAACATGTCACACCCCATCTTCCAATTTAAAATTAAAACATGGTTCACCCACGATTAAAAATCAAAATTCATGTCGGTCGATCATGTATGCAGCGTACACACTAGCATTCCTATTAGAAAAAATATATATTTCCAGGGCATGTACACAGTGATGCTCAAGTCTAAAATACGATCTTAATTTTTTTATTATCTTTAACCAAAAAAACAACAACAAAAAATCAACAAAAAAGGAGGTGGCCCCCAAAAAGGAAGCGGGCGGTGACGCTAAACATGTTTTTTTTTAATTTGGCCTTAGGTATGTGGCGTCTAGAGGCCCAGACAGGACTGATTTAATCTTCTCTGAACTTGTTCCAAGGATTTATTTTGGGAAGTGGGACGTAAGCACCAAACTGGAAATGTTTTATAGAAATTAAGCGAGTTTAATTGGGCGGATTTTGTTTGTTTTTGTTTGCGTTTGTTCTCACTCCTCTGGTTTCCCCCCTAGATAACATATAACAGTGTGGGCGATAGACAAATCAATTTAAACAACGTCATTTTAAACGTGGGTCTTCATAACTTAAAAATGAAAGGGGTGATTGTGTAACGAAAAGGGGTAGATCTCCCAGGCTCAAAACAGATTTTTCAGAAGTTCAGGGAGAAATTGTTTTCGAGCCTGGGACATATCCTCTATCCACGTTTTTTCGCGAGTTTTGATGGTTAGAACTGTTTTAACTGTATTAAAATACTTTTGAATGCTTTGAAATAACTATCAAATTAAATAGATAGTTATCAAAAAATCGCTAAACTATTGGGTATGCAAGAAAAGTGGCTCTCGTACGATGAAGTTTATTAAGGAACATTCAACATGAAAACTTACGACGTCATCTTTTTACACTATTATCTGCTCACTAAATGTTTTCCAACTGAAAACAAACCGATCTCTTAGATACCATAACTCTACAGTACACGGTTATACGTTTCGTGTAGTCGAACCCCCCCTCCCCCACCCCCCTCCCCAAGGGCATTTCGTCTTCAAAAGATCGAAGATATTCAAAACAAAATTTTGGGCCAACAAGATCAAAGAAGCTTATCAACAACTACAACCAGTCTCAGTGAGCAAAACTTATTCTTAAACGGTATTGTTTATGATATGTCATTTCTTTTGACAAATCAGGCATACTGCATATCCCTCGTATGCATCATAACAAAAGATCAGGCTGTTGCAGTCGTTGTTGGTGTAAATGTCAAACTTGTTAAACACTGCAAATATTACTTGTTGGCAGTGATGGTGATTACTCAAAAGTAGCTTTGGCGACTTGTGACTCAATTTTATTTGTTGGGTTTGATCACTAAATTATCTATCTCTCATCGCGGTCGGTGTGGTCCATCCTGTGGTTTTCAGGTAGTAGCTGCGACTTAATGATTTTCCACAGATGTCGCATGTATACGGTTTCTAATTGGTGTGGGTCATCTGGTGTCGCTCGAGGGTTCCACTCCGATTGAACGATTGTCCACAGATGTCGCATGCGTACGGTTTTTCATTGGTGTGGGTCATCTGGTGTTGCTTGAGGTATCCATTGTGCGTGAATGATTTTCCACAGATGTCGCATGTGTCTGGTTTCTCATTGGTGTGGGTCATCTGGTGTCGCTTGAGGGTTCCACTCCGATTGAACGATTGTCCACAGATGTCGCATGCGTACGGTTTCTCATTGGTGTGGGTCATCCAGTGTCGCTTGAGGTCTCCATTGTGCGTGAATGATTTTCCACAGATGTCGCATGCGTAAGGTTTCTCATTGGTGTGGGTCATCTGGTGTCGCTTGAGGTCTCCATTGTGCGTGAATGATTTTCCACAGATGTCGCATGTGTACGGTTTCTCATTGGTGTGGGTCATCCGGTGTTGCTTGAGGGTTCCACTCCGATTGAACGATTGTCCACAGATGTCGCATGTGTACGGTTTCTCATTGGTGTGGGTCATCCGGTGTTGCTTGAGGGTTCCACTCCGATTGAACGATTGTCCACAGATGTCGCATGTGTACGGTTTCTCATTGGTGTGGGTCGTCTGGTGTTGCTTAAGGTTTCCACTATGATTGAACGATTGTCCACAGATGTCGCATGTGAGACCTGGTTTCTCATTGGTGTGGGTCATCCGGTGTTGCTTGAGGGTTCCACTCTGATTGAATGATTTTCCACAGATGTCGCATGCGTACGGTTTCTCATTGGTGTGGGTCGTCTGGTGTTGCTTGAGGGTTCCACTCTGATTAAATGATTTTCCACAGATGTCGCATGTGTACGGTTTCTCATTGGTGTGGGTCATCTGGTGTCGCTTGAGGTGTCCACTCTGCGTGAATGATTTTCCACAGATGTCGCATGTGTACGGTTTCTCATTGGTGTGGGTCGTCTGGTGTTGCTTGAGGGTTCCACTCCGATTGAACGATTGTCCACAGATGTCGCATGCGTATGGTTTCTCATTGGTGTGGGTCATCCGGTGTCGCTTGAGGTCTCCATTGTGCGTGAATGATTTTCCACAGATGTCGCATGCGTAAGGTTTCTCATTGGTGTGGGTCATCTGGTGTCGCTTGAGGTCTCCATTGTGCGTGAATGATTTTCCACAGATGTCGCATGTGTACGGTTTCTCATTGGTGTGGGTCATCCGGTGTTGCTTGAGGGTTCCATTCCGATTGAACGATTGTCCACAGATGTCGCATGTGTACGGTTTCTCATTGGTGTGGGTCATCCGGTGTTGCTTGAGGGTTCCACTCCGATTGAACGATTGTCCACAGATGTCGCATGCGTAAGGTTTCTCATTGGTGTGGGTCATCTGGTGTCGCTTGAGGGTTCCACTCTGCGTGAATGATTTTCCACAGATGTCGCATGCGTTCGGTTTCTCATTGGTGTGGGTCATCTGGTGTCGCTTGAGGTACTCACTCCGCCTCAACGAAATTCCGCAGATGTCACATGTGTGCGGTTTCTCATTGGTGTGGGTCATTTGGTGTCGCTTGAGGGTTCCACTCTGTCTGAATGATTTTCCACAGATGTCGCATGTATACGATTTCTCATTGGTGTGGGTCATTTGGTGTAAGTTGAGGCTGTCCATAACCTTGTATTTAAAAGATCAAAGTGGCTTTTTTTACGTGACCGTAAACCTACTATTTTTACGAGATATAACTGGTTCCCGACACAGACAAGGGAAACTCAATACGCGCGGAACGTATAAAGACCAACGACGGTTGACAGCCATGATAATTCACCAAAATAAATGGATACAGTCCTCCCTAGTTAATTGACCATTTGCGTGTTAAATTTGAATAATATCTGGTACACTGACTTGTTCATACAGCTTGGCACAGTTTACATTTAAATTCTCCAGACCAAAAACACTGTTGCAATATCACGTGATTCGGGGCAAGCCTTACGCTAGCAACCCCCGGCTCTGGAATGGTCTGGTGTCTTTGTACCATTCTCAACCGTTGTGAACAATTTATTGGTGCTGAGCGTCTCTTAGTAACTATGCAAGAGCTTGCCCCGAATCACGTGATATAGCAACAGTGTATTTGGTCTGGATAATTTAAAGTCAAAATGTGCCAAGCTGTGTGTTCGTGCACCACATAACGACCGAGACACAAAGGAGAACAAAGGAAACAAAAGCGCCTCGGTCGACAGTATGAATGGACAAATTCGGTCCTCGATCTGTCGGCGGTGCAAGCGCAAAGCAATGGGGATTGGGTATAACATAGGAATAAAGGAAAACACAATATCGATCCTCGATCGTTATGTGGTTCACGACTGTGTGAACAAGTCAGTGTACCAGATATTATTTAAATTTAACACGCAAATGGTCAATTGTACATGTACTGTATACAGTCCCTAGTTTCTCGTATACACGACTTTTATACCTTTTTCTATTAACCATAAATTATTGGTTAATAATTTCATCTAGATAGGGTCTTATAGAGAAAGGTGAGAAAGGTATAAAAGTTGTGTATAAAAACATACGTAAAATTAGGGACTGTATACAAGTAGCTAGGGACTGCGCATGCGCTACCGGAACAAACGTAAAAATAGCCCAAGTACGTACATGACGTAGGTTTACGGTCACGTAAAAGAATAAAATAGCCACGGCCTAGAAAAGATCGCCCACAGGTGTCACATCTATACGGATTAGTCATCATTGTAATGGGTCATTTGACGTTCGCAATGCGCGTGTGTTCTGTGTGACGCGACCTCTTTTCAGAACAATGACTACAACGATAAAGTATACATGTACACTAGCCCAGGTGGACTCCCTAACCTCCCTACGTACGGAGGGAGTCCAGGATACGAAGCCTCTAAACGTGGACGAAAATAATTATGATGAAATTTTTAATATTTTTACCTCATTGTAGACAATAATTCCACCCTCATATATTATCATCGTGTTCTTATCTATGAGAACGGGAGGTTTATAAATTCCATATGCTACGCTGGATGATCTTTTATATGAAAATAAACTCAAAAGCACCGCTAACTTGTAGACTCTTCATCAGTTTCATACCGACTCGAGTTCGTATACGACGTGCGTTGCATGCGCGATGCTGCGTGCACGCTCAATATCAATACGCGCATCTTGCAGCTTCGACCGCGGATTCGCGGCGGCGAGGACAGAGGGCGCGCGTGTGCATGTACACGCACACACGTTAGTCTTGATCCAAGACCAAGCTAGCCGTTCATTTATTCTAGCTTGGTCTTGAAGCAAGAGTCACGTGAACCCGTACAATTCCGAGGACATTCCAAGCATACCGGTAGCTCATAGCTACTCGTCCCCGCATGCGCGCTTAGTGATTTTTCATTTATTATTTAGTCGCCAATTCCACATGACCAAAAACTGGAGGAATTGCTTCAGTTTCCGAAAATGTCCGAAGTTTTCCGAACATGTTCTATTGACGGCCAGGTATTATCGTTAACGTTCGCAATGTTCGAGTGTTTCCAGGTTTTTATAAAATAAAACTCGCATTGGTAAAAGTCAACACCAGACGAAATGCCTAATAATATCACAGTCATTGTAGTCATTGTGCTATTTTTGGTAAGAGCCGTTAACATTTGAATTGTTGTGTCGTCATAGCTACGCTGCTTGTATTGCGTCATTGTCTATTTTTTGTCGCCGGCGGCTACTGTACCTGACCTACAATTTAGACGTCTATAGGCCTAAACAAATTGTCAGGTCGGGGAACCAGACTACGATTATTATGCACACTGTGTGTTTCCCATAAATTGCACACGACACCATTGCACAAATGTTGTTTCTTACACGTCCGCAAAAGGCGAACAATTTTCGGGTGTATCATAGTGCCACGGCAGCCAAAAAGTCTTTGCCTTTTGCGGACGTGTAAGAAACCACATTTGTGCAAGGGTGTCGTGTGCAATTTATGGGAAACACACAGCGTGTACCGGGGGGTATCATAATCGTACACTACATTAAACGAAAATGACTTAGCGCGCATGGGGGGACGAGTAGCTATTTCAGCTATGCTTGAAATGTCCTCGAAATTTTACGGGTTCACGTGACTCTAGCTAGGGGAATGAATCTGGCGATAATTTAAGGGCGCCCTCAATTGAGTGGAGTGTCGTGGCCGAGCGGTTACGAGCTGGATTTTCTGTTCTGCAGAGCGTGAGTTCGAGTCCCGGTGTCGACACGTGTGTCCCTAAAGGCAATTAAAATACTTTTGCTTCGTCCTTCGGATGGAACGGAACGTAAAGCCGTAGGTCCCGTGTGTGTGTATAATATTGAACCTGGACGCGCACGTAAAAGAACACAGTCACACTTATCACTAAAAGAGAAGGGGTTCGCCCCGGTGTTTCTGGCATTTCGTTCATCCTCCAGAAGCCAATTCCATAAAAGCATTCTAAGCTATAGTTGGTTGCTAACTTCCTTTCTATCTCTGGTTCCTTGCTAAATCTATTCCATAAAACCATTATACGCTTAGCAAGGTTCCTAGTTGCTTGCTAAAATTAGAATAGGTTTGGGGTATGTCTAAATCCTTAGCACCATTCTAAGTCACTTTCAATCTTTTATCTTTTAGGAATTTGTTTTGACATCCTTATGCGCAGAGTCATGGAGGATTCCTCCATGGCAGAGTCAAGGATAACCTTAGACTCCTCATAGCGTTCTGCAAGGAACAGATTTTCCTGAGTCGAGTAATTAGGCTTCTTTCCCCTTTTTGGAGTTGAAACACCCTCTGAATTAGCCATTTCTGAAACATGTGCTTAGGCCGATACAAATGTACATACCCTAAATAGGCTACAGAGGAATGCATTGACAATACAACCCACAGCATGACCTGATTTGAACTCTTTCCCTATTGTTATGTTAACTCAAACTGACCATGTACTTTGGCGATTATGCAAACCCCACACCATTCTAGCAAGCTGCAAGCAAGCAACTAGTAAGAATATTTCATAGAATGGTGTTATGGAATGCGATTTAGTTGATTGCTAGCAAGCAACCAACTAGGCATTTGGAATCTTGCTAAAACCTAGTAATATTACTATAAAGTTAGAATGCTTTTATGGAATTGGGCCCTGGTTTCTTCAGGCTCACGAGCTACAGTGCCTTAAGGCGCTTTTGAGGAATCCTCGGTTTCATTGCCGAAAAGAGATAATAATAATAATAATAAGCCCGGATATACAGACGGCGCGCCGCGGAACAAATGAACGGCTAGCGCACTCTTGGATCAAGACTACACCAGGCCTGGAATTACAATTTTTTTAGGGCAAGGCCACTTTGGCCTTGGAGTATTCAAAATTTGGGAGGGCACCAAGGCCAGTAGAAAGGGCACCAAGGCCAAAATTTGAAAATAAAAAAGAAGTCCAATTTCTTGCATTTGGCAGCAGAGTGTTCTAGTTCACCTTTAACAGTCCGCTTCAAACGCTCTTTTCGCGGCATTGGTACTCTATTAAATTCTTGTAGCTTAATCCGAAAAGTTTTGGACGGTGATGGGATTCATTCATTAAAAAAGTTGTTATAGTCATGCGGTGCAACAATTCCACTAGAAGAGGGCGTTCAAACAACAGAGAGCGCCCTCTGTTGGTCAATGTTTTTTATTTTAGACTGGTCCCTTGTTTAAAGACGTCGGGTGTTCGTGTACAACGGGTGCCGAGAGAGTCGCGAATGCGTTGAACGTAAACAATTTACGCTAGTGCAACTTCCTTTGACTCGTTCGAGCGGATTGCGCTGGATATACATTAAAACACGTCACAAGCACAAGATGCATCGTAGGCTGAAAACTAACACAAGTAAATATTTAACTTTCATAAAAAGGGCACGACGGCCAACAGGGGAAAAGGGCACGACATTATGGCCGTGAAAAGGGTATTTTTTCGAGAGGCACCACGGCCAGTTGCAAGGGCATCGACGGCACTGGCCGTCGTGGCCGCCGTGTAATTCGAGGCCTGCTATACACACACGTACGAACTTGGTTTGTTGAAACTGACGAAGAGAGTCTACAAGTTTAACGTTGTTTTGAGTTTATTTTCTTGAAAAAAACGTCGGCCAGCATAACATATGGAATTTCTTAACCCCTTGTTCTCATAGGGACACATAAAATACATAGACGTCAACAAGGTAAAAAACGAGAGTAAAATTTGTTTATTTTTGGAGTCGCATTGCACAGAGGTCTTAAATCCTGGACGTTAGTCGTACTGCAATGAAGACGTCGTCCAACCGGAAATGGGTCAACTCGTACCCAAGTCAACTCGTACCCGAGTCAGCTCGTACACTCGTGCATACACGATAGTACCCGAGCGCGTGAAAACGTTGGAGAGGTAGTGTCATTTAGCATCATGCCGGAAAAGCACACAAAAATGACGTTTGTTTTTAACTGGCGTCGAGCAGTTATGTTTTTTGTTTATAAAATTATATTTTTCAGAATAATTAAAGGATATCTAGCGCAATCATTTTGCTGGATGCCTATATTCATTATTTACTTTCACAGTTTCAGATTGACAGATGAGTAAGATATTTCTTAATAATTCAGTGTTAAATTTTTTCGATATCTGCAAATGGTGTATCCTATACCTTTAATCATGAAGGAAGAAAAACATCGCTGTTGACAGCTCACCAAAGAAACCAAACGGCTCTTTTCAGAGCCAAACCAGATTAAAACAACCGGTTCTTTTCAGAACCAACCCATATTCACAAAAGAGATTTGAGCCATGTGCAGTATTGTAAAAAAGTATTGTCTCGCGTACGAATTGTCTCGCGTACAACTTGATGACCTGTATTCCGATTTCACTAAACTCTTCGTAACTTAAGAGGCATCGCAGCCCTGCGACGCGTTGTATCTCTACGATGCGTCGCAGCTGCGACACGTCGTAAAATCCATTTCACGAGACACGTCGTACGTGTGACGCGTCGTAGGTGTATTTATAGCACAAAACAGTGACTGTTGTATGTACCTATTCGACGCACAGTAAATAGTCGTCGAATCTCTTTACGGAAAGCTTCAAAAATGTAAATTAAAATGGCTGACGTATAATATATGATGCAGTTTTGACGAAAAACAAGCTTGCTGCGAACCTCTCTAGCCAAGTGCACTATTGAAGGTTTATTCATATGACTACGATGAATGTTTCATTACAACTTCCCACACATTGTCCGAGTATTCTATTAACTCTCTTCTTTCATTTTTATGGCGTAAAACTGGCTATTAATTTAAAAGACGCATCTTATTTTACAACGACCCAAATACACTTCGTAACTTACGACGTGTTACTTGTCGTTTTCAAGGAATTTGCGACGTGTTAAACGCATCGTAACTTTATTGAAATGGATCGTACGACCATGGAGGAATCTTATACTCTTCGTATAAACTAGTGAAATCGGGTGCAGGTTGGACGACGTCTTCATCCCTCCGTATAAGCGAGTTCGGTATTCCGCTGCATTTCCACTGCACATGCACACATGAAGATTTGACGATTTTTCTTTCGGAATAAACATTTCATCGATTGCGTGCAAAAGCATAGCGGGGTACCAGCCAATTTAAAGAGATCGTCGTGTTTTAAGTAACATTTCTTTTTACGTTTTGTATTTAAAAATTCAGGTGTTTTGTGTGGCCAAACTTTTGTTCGAACAAAGTTCCCATCGTCTTTCCGATTTCACAAGAAAATGCACAAAATGCGGATTCGGTTACCACGTCCCCCATAGCCTTGTGTGCATTTGTCTGCCGTGTTTATCCCTTGAGAAAAAATATTGAATCTTGTTGTGCACATGCGCAGTTGGAATACCGAATTGGCTTATTAACGTAGGGAGGTTATACATGTAGGGAGTCCACCTGGGCTAACAAGTAACATGTACACATGTTGTTGTGATTTTAAACACGAGAAACTGGTCGATAAAATCCGCCATATCATTTTCCTGTTAATTTACTTACTCATGCTCTTACACCGAATTCTGCAAGGACAGCACCTTTCGTTCAGTACGTGTAGTATTTTATTCTCTTTACTAGTACTACATCATGTAATACAACCGTGCAAATGATTCCCCCCAAATGCAGTATACATGCGCTATGCGCGCGCACCTGGCAGAACCACTGACCTCTGGGCAGAACCTAGCCTAGCCCGCGATTCGGTTGGCCGCAGCCAGCTGGCCGGTGTGGCGATCTCACTTCTCCGGGGTGCTCACTTCTCCGAAAGAGAAATTTCGCTTCAACACGCATGCGCAACATTGCGCAGTGGCTTAGATTTTCGCCGACTTTATTCCGTGTGCTGAGTTCTTTGGCGATGTACTGGTGCACGTAAGATTGTAGAATATGACTGTCTAGTATAATCAGGATTTTCGCGGCGGGCGCGTGCGCGAGGGCGGCTACTGCTATACTAGTGTACTGTACTACTCGGTCTTTTGCTTCGACATGGCGTCGGCAGACATGACGGCCAGACTCGCTTCTGAGAAGAAAAAGAGCGACCGTATTATCTTCTATCTATCAGAAGGCCACTACCCTGCTGGACTTGTTCTGTTTTGCAGTTTTGTCCAATGAACAATATGAATGATTGGTCGAGGTTATATTTTCAGTGTTCATGCAGGGTGAAAGCTATTTTCTTAGTTGCTTTTCTGCACCCACCTCGACTTCAAAATAATCTCGATTAATGATAAATATTCTCAACAATTATTACATTTCAAAAGAAATATACTAGAGGAACCTGAACATTTTGTTTCTAGTTCAGTTCTACTTGTGTGCTTGTACGGATATAATAACATAGGTGACCTGTCATCACAATATGAGAGTAAAGTCGCACAATGTTATTTAGAAATTCAGATGATTAAAAACCATTACGCGATTTTGCGTAGTGTTTGCGTAGTTAGTGTTTGGATCAAAGTCCATCAGTGGTCTAAATAACACCGTAACTAAATATGCAAATTAGGTTTTCGTAACTGTCCCACGTTTGCGAAATTTTGATAATTTATTGTTGATACAATAATTCGTATGTGTGGAAAGTTTCAAGAAGAAATAATGATTAGAGCATAGTCATTGCTATGCTCAACCATGGCTACCTCCATGGCTCAACCGAACCTTACTTGTCCTGTTTTGCAATCTTTTGTGTGTTTTGTTTAGGATGTTTATAAGTAAGTTTTCTCACAAACGCGTGTTGTGAAACCTATGACTTTCTGGAGCACAGTAACATTTATTTAAAAATAATAAATCAAATAGGTTAAGAGGGCCTAATATTTCGATCTTAACAGATCTTCTTCAGAGACTAAATGGCTGTGTACAAGAAACAAACATATATGACAACATGATGCACATCATGGATGGAGGAATTAGGAAACACAAAAGAAAAATTCAAATCTTCAAATTAAATTATTGTCCATTCTTTGTTGATCCTGTTGCCCAGGTTGTCTTTTCCCTATATCAGCCACGTTTTGTCATAATTAAATGCGACGAAAAATATGGTGATAGCGCCCTCTGTTGGTAACGCGGCATCAGGAGAAGTGAGCACAGCGGATAAATGAGTATGTGAGTGTAACGTGCTGACTTATCCGCTCAATCTGCCCGGAGAAGCTAGCACGCCGGAGAAGTGAGACCGCCACACCGGCCGTTTATATAAATTTAGAATCCATGCGACAAAAGGAGGTGCTAATTTGAAATTAGATTTACAGATTAATTAAACGAATTTTCGAAAAAGGTACGGAAATTAATCCCCAATTATAGATTAACTTAAACAATAACTAACAACAAGACTATAAATAGTATTCTTAACATTTTTTTTCCAAAATTGCCATTAAATAATTAGTCGATTCCAGAGAACCTCATTTTTAAGCGTTTCTCGCAACATCTTTCAAATCAATAAAATGCCGTCTTAAAAAAAAGTGTACCGCACATGTTTTGTAAAATTCATATTTTTACTTCATAATCGTAATTATCACCTTCCTGGGCACACTTAATTTCAGCAAGGGCGTATTCCAATAAGCCGATCCGTTCCTAACGGCCTCCAAAAGAAGCAACGTTTTCGATAACATCTAGAAAGGCGGTATTTGATGTTTCTAGTAAAACGCCGTATTAAAAAAAAGTGTACCGCACATGTTTTGGAAAATTCACGTTCTTTTCTTACTTCATTATCCTAATTATCACCTTCCTAGGCACACTTAAATTCAGCAAGGGCGCATTCCAAGAAGCCGATCCGTTACAAACGGCCTTTTAAAGAAGCAACGGTTGGATAACATCTAGAAATGCGGTATTTTGATGTTTCTAGTAAAACGCCGTCTTAAACAAAAAGTGTACCAGACATGTTTTGTAAAATTCATATTTTTACTTCATAATCGTAATTGTCACCTTTCTGGGCAAACTTAATTTCAGCAAGGGCGTATTCCAATAAGCTGATCCGTTCCAAACGGCCTCTTAAAGAGGCAATGTTTACGACAGATAACATCTGAAAAAGGCGGTATTTGATGTTTTTCAGTAAAAACGCCGTCTAGATGTTATCGGAACGTTGATTCGTTAAGAGGCCATTTGGAACGGAACAATTTTTTTTTCTAAATGTCAAGAAGCACATTTACGGAAGACGGCCTGAACAGATGTTGATGAGTGGATGACTTTTTGACCTTGAAATTTGACCTTGAATGTCATACATACCTTTTTATGTGGCTTCCAGCCACTGTGGTGCCTTATTGATGAAGAAGCAAGGATAATTTCTGGTAAAAGTGACTTTAAAATGAATACATCTTACATTATGCGTATTCCAAAGCATTAGTGAGTAAAAAGCATTTATATTCCTGAATCGCTTAATATTTACCTACTATTTTAGAAGTTAACACCCTTATAACTCATTAAAATAATATTCAATTGTTCGTGCCAAACTTTATGTTATATGAAAGTACAAGACAAAATTAAAAAAATTGAAAGTTTGACCCTTTGACCCCCAAATTTGACCTTCAAGGTCAAATGCCATTTTGGCAACCGAGTGATTCTGAAAACCTGGACTTTAGTGATACTTTCTAGCATGGTTGCCAGCTTTGAACAAAAAATGCCATCAAAAGTTTTTTTAAGCATATTTCCCGGGGTTGGCCTGCCGACTATTGCGCCACTTTTAAAAATGGCGCAAGCTACGCACTTTTCGTGAAATCGGCTGCAGATGTTGTAATAGTCTAAGAGCTAGCTCCATAAGATTTCACCCCATTTCACACAGAAAGTTTTACCCCTTAAAGTTACTTAGGTTGTTCAAGTCATTCACAAAAAGTTGGTCAGCTTCCCCCATGCAGAGGTTGGGTCTGAACCCCAGACCCCCATCTCATCCATGGAAAAAACTTTGTCAAAAGAAAGTAGTATGATAGTACATTACAACAAAATTAAAACTGACCAAATATCTGGTTGGGAAGGTGCGGTCAGACCCCCCACAAGGTGCCACAAACAGCGCCCCCACAGACGGTTGATTTCACCCCATCTCATCCATGGACAAAACTTTGTCAAAAGAAAGTAGTGCGACAGTACGTTACACAAATTAAAACTGACCAAATATCTGGTTGGAAAGGCGTGGTCAGACCCCCCACAAAGTGCCCCAAACAGCGCCCCCGTAGACGGTTGGTTTCACCCCATCTCATCCATGGACAAAACTTTGTCAAAAGAAAGTAGTATGATAGTACATTTTCATGGACAAGTACAAACCGTACCAAAAAAAGGAGAAGAAAGAATCTCGTGCGTAAAGAAGTTAGATGGCAGTTTTCTACCTCCAAGTACTACTACAGAAGATAAAGCGTACACATCTCGTAGCGACTCGGTGGCTATCGTCAGCACGATGCAACCAATCGGCGAAATCACCACAAGAATATGGCTGGAAACTGGAAGATGGTTGTTACAGGCTGAAGTGGTTTGAAGGTGAAATTTCACCAACATCATTAGATGTTGTTTGCAGCGAAGCGGATCTAGTCCAGGAATATAATGGGGAAGGTAGGCTAAGTAACAAATGTTCATTATATTTCATAATTTTGGCGCTTTTGTCTTGCTTTTATTTCCGATGAGATACGGTAAATAGCACATTGAATCCTTTTAAAATAACGCGATGCATGTACTAAACGAAATAGCGTATTTAACTACATCGACAAAAACAAGAGTAAACTTCAATTACACAGGAGGAACGTTTTAGATATGATTTTTGTTGTCGTAATAGCACAAGGCCCGCGCAGTGTAGGCCCGCGCAGTGTAGGCCCGCGCAGTGTAGGCCCGCGCAGTGTAGGCCCGCGCAGTGTAGGCCCGCGCAGTGTAGGCCCGCGCAGTGTAGGCCCGCGCAGTGTAGGCCCGCGCAGTGTAGGCCCGCGCAGTGTAGGCCCGCGCAGTGTAGGCCCGCGCAGTGTAGGCCCGCGCAGTGTAGGCCCGCGCAGTGTAGGCCCGCGCAGTGTAGGCCCGCGCAGTGTAGGCCCGCGCAGTGTAGGCCCGCGCAGTGTAGGCCCGCGCAGTGTAGGCCCGCGCAGTGTAGGCCCGCGCAGTGTAGGCCCGCGCAGTGTAGGCCCGCGCAGTGTAGGCCCGCGCAGTGTAGGCCCGCGCAGTGTAGGCCCGCGCAGTGTAGGCCCGCGCAGTGTAGGCCCGCGCAGTGTAGGCCCGCGCAGTGTAGGCCCGCGCAGTGTAGGCCCGCGCAGTGTAGGCCCGCGCAGTGTAGGCCCGCGCAGTGTAGGCCCGCGCAGTGTAGGCCCGCGCAGTGTAGGCCCGCGCAGTGTAGGCCCGCGCAGTGTAGGCCCGCGCAGTGTAGGCCCGCGCAGTGTAGGCCCGCGCAGTGTAGGCCCGCGCAGTGTAGGCCCGCGCAGTGTAGGCCCGCGCAGTGTAGGCCCGCGCAGTGTAGGCCCGCGCAGTGTAGGCCCGCGCAGTGTAGGCCCGCGCAGTGTAGGCCCGCGCAGTGTAGGCCCGCGCAGTGTAGGCCCGCGCAGTGTAGGCCCGCGCAGTGTAGGCCCGCGCAGTGTAGGCCCGCGCAGTGTAGGCCCGCGCAGTGTAGGCCCGCGCAGTGTAGGCCCGCGCAGTGTAGGCCCGCGCAGTGTAGGCCCGCGCAGTGTAGGCCCGCGCAGTGTAGGCCCGCGCAGTGTAGGCCCGCGCAGTGTAGGCCCGCGCAGTGTAGGCCCGCGCAGTGTAGGCCCGCGCAGTGTAGGCCCGCGCAGTGTAGGCCCGCGCAGTGTAGGCCCGCGCAGTGTAGGCCCGCGCAGTGTAGGCCCGCGCAGTGCGGAGTAGCGTTCCACTTACGCGAACGTTGCCAACGTTGGCGTTGTTCGCGTGAGTGGAACGCAATGTGCGCCAATTATGTTGGCGAACGTTAGCGAAAACGGCGAACGACATTCCGAGCTGTTCGCTGTTGGCCAGTGACGTATTTTAAAGATGGCAGTATTTTAAAGAGTTTAGCAGACGACAGTGTTCTTTTCACGGTTTTAATTTACGTTTCATACTTTTCGTTATAATTGGTGAATTGTTTTGAGCAGTTAGGGATCTTTTAAAGAAAAACAATGAGTTAGACAAAAAGCAGCCAACCAAACGATGTCACTGCCAATGGGCGCCGCCATTTTGAAAACGTAGTTTTTAAAATATCGTTCCACTTCAACTAACGCAAACTCAAAACGTATAGGCGAACGTTCGCGCAAACGGTTCGCGTAAGTGGATGGAACGCAGCCCAGGCACTACAAAACCCGGGTCACAGCGGTGAAAGGCAAGGGTTTCTGTACTCGCCGGTGGCGCTATGGTATGGTGTATACTATAAACAGGCAAAGCGATTACAAAAAAGTGAACCCAATAGTAAATACATTGCAGAAATGTAATAATCCTGTCATGTCTTTTATTGAAACAAGCCGCCGCCCGTCCCGCGCGCCGGGGCCGGTTCGCGGTAAAGTAGCCCTTTCTCTCCGGCTGGTACGTATATCGCGTTGCTGTGGGCCTGTGTGTATATATATACGCATCCTCGTAAAAAAAAATTGCGCTTCCAAGTTATCATGCGTTCATTCTAAAATGTGCGGGCGTCTACGTCTAGCAGCAACATGTGTTTATTTTGCCCCGTGAACAAGATGCGCACATTACTGTGAAACACCTTATTGGTTGAAAACTTTGCTTTTTCGTGCGCACTCTGTGCGAGGAATTGTGGACTACTGGGTGTATTCTCTAATCTCTCAGCTATTACTATAGTGCCTAATCTTTATACCTCCACAATTTCGAGAAATGTTTTCATGAGGAACTGGAGTTAATTATGTGGCGTCTAGAGGCCCAGACAGGACTGATTTAAAGGTAAGAGACACCATTGGTAATTGCTTGAATTATCATGAATTACCGTAGTGGATTTTGGGGGTTGTATTTTATAGTAAATATCGTTTAACTGAGCTGTCCGAAATTGTACAATCATGAATGCCGAGAAAAGCACGAAAAACAACGTTTGTTTTCAACCGACGTAGAGCAGTTAATCTTATGTTATTTGGTTTTTTGTCGCGATCGCTGTCCGGCGATCGTGAAATTTTCTTTATCAAATTATATTTTTCAGAATAATTAAAGGATATCTAGCGCAATCACTTTGCTGGATGCCTAGAATCATTATTTACTTTCAGATGAGTAAGATTCGGTAGTAATTTTTTTCGATATCTGCAATTGGTGTATCCTACCTTTAATCTTCTCTGAACTTGTTCCAAGGATTTATTTTGGGAAGTGGAACGTAAGCACCAAACTGGAAATGTTTATAAAAATTAAGCGAGTTCTAGGGTATCCCTTGGCGTGATTTTGTTTGTTTTAGTTTGTTCTCACTCTTCGGTTTCCCCCATAGATAAAAGATAACAAGGTGGGCGACAAACAAATCAACAACGTCATTTTAAACATGGGTCTTTATAACGTACAAATAAGAGGGGGATTGTGTAACAAAAAGAGGTAGATCTCCCAGGCTCAAAACAGATTCTTCAGAAGTTCAGGGAGAAATTGTTTTAGAGCCTGGGAGATATCCTCTATCCACGATTTTGTCGCGAGTTTTGATGGTTAGAATTGTTAATACTTTTGAATGCTTTGAAATAACTATCAAATTAAAGAGATGGTTATCAAAAAATGGCCAAACTATTGGGTATGCAAGAAGAGTGGCTCCCGTACGATAATGCTTATTAACCCTAACCCTACCTAATGCTACTTTGTACTAGTAGTAAAAAGTAGTATGCAGTACTCTCACTGACTTGTGTGCAATGCCTGTAGTAATTTTTAGTATTTGGTAATTCACCCCTAATTGCACTCGTAGTATTTTTTAGCATTGGGTTCCTCTGCTTGCCGAATGTGCATGGCCCATGTATGCTGTGTAGGGTGTTCTAAACTTGGGTGTCACTTGGGACACAGCAATGGGTCAAGGCTGGACTACTGCATTTTTTTGCAAGGTAAGTATTACTGACCTGTATTGCCACTATTAGTATTTTGTAGTTGGCAGTATCTGTACTCTGTCAGTACACACCCAATCATCAGTCACAGAGAGACCCAGTGCTACAAAATACTAAGTAGTATTCTGTAGTACGCAGTTCTTTAGCCCAAAGTAAGGCCTAGGGGGTTAGGGTTAAGGAACAGTCGACATGAAAACTTACGAGTCATCTTTTTACAATATTATCTGCTTACTAAATGTTTTTCAACTGAAAACAAACCGATCTCTTAGATACCATAACTCTACAGTACACGGTTATACGTTTCGTGTAGTCAACCCCCCCCCCCCCCCCAGACCCCATTTACGTCAAATACCATAAATTAAAACCAAAACACCTATAGTTGATAAATGTACATGTATACGGTAAAATAAACAAATTTACGTTCACACTCAAAGATATAGTTACAGTAAAGTAATCAATAATCTAGACGAGCGTTTAGCGTTAAATATACAAATTTATATAAAAATGTGTCATTCACTACTTAAAACATGACGACCAATATGTATCCTAATAAAACAAGGGCATTTCGTATTCAAAAGATATTCAATAATTCAAAACAAAATTATTCGCAAACAAGATCAAAGAAGGAATATCAACAAATACAACCTCTGACTCTCAGTGAGCAAAACTTATTCTTAACGAAGTTAACGGTATTGTTTATGAGATGACTCATGCTGTCATTTCTTTAGACAAATCAGGCATACTGCATAATCCCTCGTATGCATCATAACAAAAGATCAGGCTGTTGCAGTCGTTGTTGGTGTAAATGTCAAACTTGTTAAACACTGCAAATATTACTCGTTGGCAGTGATGGTGATTACTCAAAAGTAGCTTTGGCGACTTGTGACTCAATTTTATTTGTTGGGTTTGATCACTAAATTATCTATCTCTCATCGCGGTCGGTGTGGTCCATCCTGTGGTTTTTCAGGTTGTAGCTGCGACTGAATGATTTTCCACAGATGTCGCATGCGTACGGTTTTTCATTAGTGTGGGTCATCTGGTGTCGGTTGAGGTCTCCATTGTTCGTGAATGATTTTCCACAGAAGTCGCATGCGTACGGTTTCTCATTGGTGTGGGTCATCTGGTGTCGCTTGAGGGTTCCACTCTGATTTAATGATTTTTCACAGATGTCGCATGCGTACGGTTTCTCATTGGTGTGGGTCATCTGGTGTTGCTTGAGGTCTCCATTGTGCGTGAATGATTTTCCACAGATGTCGCATGCGTAAGGTTTCTCATTGGTGTGGGTCATCTGGTGTCGTTTGAGGTTTCTACTCCACGCAAACGATATGCTGCAGATGTCACATGCGTACGGTTTATCAACGGTGTGGGTCATCTTGTGTCGCTTGAGGTCTCCATTCTGCCTGAATGATTTTCCACAGATGTCACATGCTTACAGTTTCTCATTGGTGTGGGTCATCCGGTGTTGCTTGAGGGTTCCACTCCGATTGAACGATTGTCCACAGATGTCGCATGCATACGGTTTGTCATTGGTGTGGGTCATCCGGTGTTGCTTGAGGGTTCCACTCCGATTGAACGATTGTCCACAGATGTCACATACGTACGGTTTCTCATTGGTGTGGGTCATCCGGTGTCGCTTGAGGGTTCCACTCAACGCAAACGATATACTGCAGATGTCGCATGTGTACGGTTTCTCATTGGTGTGGGTCATCTGGTGTCGCTTGAGGTTTCTACTCAACGCAAACGATATACTGCAGATGTCGCATGTGTACGGTTTCTCATTGGTGTGGGTCATCCGGTGTCGCTTGAGGGTTCCACTCCGATTGAACGATTGTGCACAGATGTCGCATGCGTATGGTTCCTCATTGGTGTGGGTCATCTGGTGTCGCTTGAGGTCTCCATTGTGCGTGAATGATTTTCCACAGATGTTGCATGCGTACGGTTTCTCATTGGTGTGGGTCATTTGGTGTCCCTTGAGGTGTCCACTCTGCGTGAATGATTTTCCACAGATGTCGCATGCAAACGGTTTCTCATTTGTGTGGGTCATCTTGTGTCGCTTGAGTTAGATACTCCGCCTGAACAAAATTCCGCAGATGTCGCATGTATACGGTTTCTCATTGGTGTGGGTCATCTGGTGTTGCTTGAGGTCTCCATTGTGCGTGAATGATTTTCCACAGATGTCGCATGCGTAAGGTTTCTCATTGGTGTGGGTCATCTGGTGTCGTTTGAGGTTTCTACTCCACGCAAACGATATGCTGCAGATGTCACATGCGTACGGTTTATCAACGGTGTGGGTCATCTTGTGTCGCTTGAGGTCTCCATTCTGCCTGAATGATTTTCCACAGATGTCACATGCTTACAGTTTCTCATTGGTGTGGGTCATCCGGTGTCGCTTGAGGGTTCCACTCCGATTGAACGATTGTCCACAGATGTCGCATACGTACGGTTTCTCATTGGTGTGGGTCATCCGGTGTCGCTTGAGGGTTCCACTCCGATTGAACGATTGTCCACAGATGTTGCATGCGTATGGTTTCTCATTGGTGTGGGTCATCCGGTGTCGCTTGAGGGTTCCACTCCGATTGAACGATTGTCCACAGATGTCGCATGCGTATGGTTTCTCATTGGTATGGGTCATTTGGTGTCGCTTGAGGTTTCTACTCAACGCAAACGATATACTGCAGATGTCGCATGTGTACGGTTTCTCATTGGTGTGGGTCATCTGGTGTCGCTTGAGGTTTCTACTCAACGCAAACGATATACTGCAGATGTCGCATGTGTACGGTTTCTCATTGGTGTGGGTCATCCGGTGTCGCTTGAGGGTTCCACTCCGATTGAACGATTGTGCACAGATGTCGCATGCGTATGGTTCCTCATTGGTGTGGGTCATCTGGTGTCGCTTGAGGTCTCCATTGTGCGATAAAAGATAACAAGGTGGGCGACAAACAAATCAACAACGTCATTTTAAACATGGGTCTTTATAACGTACAAATAAGAGGGGGATTGTGTAACAAAAAGAGGTAGATCTCCCAGGCTCAAAACAGATTCTTCAGAAGTTCAGGGAGAAATTGTTTTAGAGCCTGGGAGATATCCTCTATCCACGATTTTGTCGCGAGTTTTGATGGTTAGAATTGTTAATACTTTTGAATGCTTTGAAATAACTATCAAATTAAAGAGATGGTTATCAAAAAATGGCCAAACTATTGGGTATGCAAGAAGAGTGGCTCCCGTACGATAATGCTTATTAACCCTAACCCTACCTAATGCTACTTTGTACTAGTAGTAAAAAGTAGTATGCAGTACTCTCACTGACTTGTGTGCAATGCCTGTAGTAATTTTTAGTATTTGGTAATTCACCCCTAATTGCACTCGTAGTATTTTTTAGCATTGGGTTCCTCTGCTTGCCGAATGTGCATGGCCCATGTATGCTGTGTAGGGTGTTCTAAACTTGGGTGTCACTTGGGACACAGCAATGGGTCAAGGCTGGACTACTGCATTTTTTTGCAAGGTAAGTATTACTGACCTGTATTGCCACTATTAGTATTTTGTAGTTGGCAGTATCTGTACTCTGTCAGTACACACCCAATCATCAGTCACAGAGAGACCCAGTGCTACAAAATACTAAGTAGTATTCTGTAGTACGCAGTTCTTTAGCCCAAAGTAAGGCCTAGGGGGTTAGGGTTAAGGAACAGTCGACATGAAAACTTACGAGTCATCTTTTTACAATATTATCTGCTTACTAAATGTTTTTCAACTGAAAACAAACCGATCTCTTAGATACCATAACTCTACAGTACACGGTTATACGTTTCGTGTAGTCAACCCCCCCCCCCCCCAGACCCCATTTACGTCAAATACCATAAATTAAAACCAAAACACCTATAGTTGATAAATGTACATGTATACGGTAAAATAAACAAATTTACGTTCACACTCAAAGATATAGTTACAGTAAAGTAATCAATAATCTATCAATCAACTCAACATTTATTTTCACATTGACATCCTCAGTTACAATTCTTATGCACTTAAAGGAGAAAACATATATGTATTTACAGAGTATTCATCAGACATTACATAATCGAAAGCATAAAAAAGATGTCAACATGCAGGAAAACGGTGAAGCAGAGCTTTTGTACCTTTCCCTGGGGCAGGACAAACACTACACACGGACAAAATCAGGACAATAGCGAGTGAGACCCCGTACAGTATGTTACATAATAGCTAAGTAAATCAGTAAAGAACAAATATATTAAGCATAAGTATTAATCATTGATTTCTTCAATTTTTTGGCAAATGAAAGCACAGAATTACACTTTTTCAAATCAATGTTGAGTTCATTCCAGTATACGACACCACGTTGAAATGGGCTGTTTCTAAAAACTGAAGTCTTACATGGTCTCACAAACAGATTACCTTTCGATGAACTACGTGTTCCGTATGTATGAACAGAAGTAGTAAATACAAATATGTGATGAAAACATTGGGGAAGCATATTGTGAGTGTATTTAAACATGAGTGTACCCAATCTGTAATGATAAAGATCATTAAGTTTCAAGATATTAAGTTTAGCATATAAAGGACTGGTATGATCAAGGTAACCTGCATTATTCACAATACGAACAGCCTTCTTCTGCAGCGTAAACAGTTTGTTGAAACCATGTACACTTGAAGAACCCCCAAAGGCAAGTAGACCATAATTTAAGTATGAAAGGATAAAGGAATTATACAATATTAATAGAATACTTTTAGGTACAAAAATTTTCAAACGGTTCATTATACCAACATTTTTTGAAATTTTACTACACAAAACATCAATATGATTATTCCAAGTGAGATTTTCATCTATATAAAGTCCAAGAAATTTAGTGGTTTTGACTTGATGGAGTACAGTACCATCAAAACTAAGGGGAACTGTAGCATGGTATTTATGTTGCCGTGGACAAAAAATAATATAAATAAATAATATAAATAATATAAATAATATATAATCTAGACGAGCGTTTAGCGTTAAATATACAAATTTATATAAAAATGTGTCATTCACTACTTAAAACATGACGACCAATATGTATCCTAATAAAACAAGGGCATTTCGTATTCAAAAGATATTCAATAATTCAAAACAAAATTATTCGCAAACAAGATCAAAGAAGGAATATCAACAAATACAACCTCTGACTCTCAGTGAGCAAAACTTATTCTTAACGAAGTTAACGGTATTGTTTATGAGATGACTCATGCTGTCATTTCTTTAGACAAATCAGGCATACTGCATAATCCCTCGTATGCATCATAACAAAAGATCAGGCTGTTGCAGTCGTTGTTGGTGTAAATGTCAAACTTGTTAAACACTGCAAATATTACTCGTTGGCAGTGATGGTGATTACTCAAAAGTAGCTTTGGCGACTTGTGACTCAATTTTATTTGTTGGGTTTGATCACTAAATTATCTATCTCTCATCGCGGTCGGTGTGGTCCATCCTGTGGTTTTTCAGGTTGTAGCTGCGACTGAATGATTTTCCACAGATGTCGCATGCGTACGGTTTTTCATTAGTGTGGGTCATCTGGTGTCGGTTGAGGTCTCCATTGTTCGTGAATGATTTTCCACAGAAGTCGCATGCGTACGGTTTCTCATTGGTGTGGGTCATCTGGTGTCGCTTGAGGGTTCCACTCTGATTTAATGATTTTTCACAGATGTCGCATGCGTACGGTTTCTCATTGGTGTGGGTCATCTGGTGTTGCTTGAGGTCTCCATTGTGCGTGAATGATTTTCCACAGATGTCGCATGCGTAAGGTTTCTCATTGGTGTGGGTCATCTGGTGTCGTTTGAGGTTTCTACTCCACGCAAACGATATGCTGCAGATGTCACATGCGTACGGTTTATCAACGGTGTGGGTCATCTTGTGTCGCTTGAGGTCTCCATTCTGCCTGAATGATTTTCCACAGATGTCACATGCTTACAGTTTCTCATTGGTGTGGGTCATCCGGTGTTGCTTGAGGGTTCCACTCCGATTGAACGATTGTCCACAGATGTCGCATGCATACGGTTTGTCATTGGTGTGGGTCATCCGGTGTTGCTTGAGGGTTCCACTCCGATTGAACGATTGTCCACAGATGTCACATACGTACGGTTTCTCATTGGTGTGGGTCATCCGGTGTCGCTTGAGGGTTCCACTCCGATTGAACGATTGTCCACAGATGTTGCATGCGTATGGTTTCTCATTGGTGTGGGTCATCTGGTGTCGCTTGAGGTCTCCATTGTGCGTGAATGATTTTCCACAGATGTTGCATGCGTACGGTTTCTCATTGGTGTGGGTCATTTGGTGTCCCTTGAGGTGTCCACTCTGCGTGAATGATTTTCCACAGATGTCGCATGCAAACGGTTTCTCATTTGTGTGGGTCATCTTGTGTCGCTTGAGTTAGATACTCCGCCTGAACAAAATTCCGCAGATGTCGCATGTATACGGTTTCTCATTGGTGTGGGTCATCTGGTGTTGCTTGAGGTCTCCATTGTGCGTGAATGATTTTCCACAGATGTCGCATGCGTAAGGTTTCTCATTGGTGTGGGTCATCTGGTGTCGTTTGAGGTTTCTACTCCACGCAAACGATATGCTGCAGATGTCACATGCGTACGGTTTATCAACGGTGTGGGTCATCTTGTGTCGCTTGAGGTCTCCATTCTGCCTGAATGATTTTCCACAGATGTCACATGCTTACAGTTTCTCATTGGTGTGGGTCATCCGGTGTCGCTTGAGGGTTCCACTCCGATTGAACGATTGAACGATTGTCCACAGATGTCGCATACGTACGGTTTCTCATTGGTGTGGGTCATCCGGTGTCGCTTGAGGGTTCCACTCCGATTGAACGATTGTCCACAGATGTTGCATGCGTATGGTTTCTCATTGGTGTGGGTCATCCGGTGTCGCTTGAGGGTTCCACTCCGATTGAACGATTGTCCACAGATGTCGCATGCGTATGGTTTCTCATTGGTATGGGTCATTTGGTGTCGCTTGAGGTTTCTACTCAACGCAAACGATATACTGCAGATGTCGCATGTGTACGGTTTCTCATTGGTGTGGGTCATCTGGTGTCGCTTGAGGTTTCTACTCAACGCAAACGATATACTGCAGATGTCGCATGTGTACGGTTTCTCATTGGTGTGGGTCATCCGGTGTCGCTTGAGGGTTCCACTCCGATTGAACGATTGTGCACAGATGTCGCATGCGTATGGTTCCTCATTGGTGTGGGTCATCTGGTGTCGCTTGAGGTCTCCATTGTGCGATAAAAGATAACAAGGTGGGCGACAAACAAATCAACAACGTCATTTTAAACATGGGTCTTTATAACGTACAAATAAGAGGGGGATTGTGTAACAAAAAGAGGTAGATCTCCCAGGCTCAAAACAGATTCTTCAGAAGTTCAGGGAGAAATTGTTTTAGAGCCTGGGAGATATCCTCTATCCACGATTTTGTCGCGAGTTTTGATGGTTAGAATTGTTAATACTTTTGAATGCTTTGAAATAACTATCAAATTAAAGAGATGGTTATCAAAAAATGGCCAAACTATTGGGTATGCAAGAAGAGTGGCTCCCGTACGATAATGCTTATTAACCCTAACCCTACCTAATGCTACTTTGTACTAGTAGTAAAAAGTAGTATGCAGTACTCTCACTGACTTGTGTGCAATGCCTGTAGTAATTTTTAGTATTTGGTAATTCACCCCTAATTGCACTCGTAGTATTTTTTAGCATTGGGTTCCTCTGCTTGCCGAATGTGCATGGCCCATGTATGCTGTGTAGGGTGTTCTAAACTTGGGTGTCACTTGGGACACAGCAATGGGTCAAGGCTGGACTACTGCATTTTTTTGCAAGGTAAGTATTACTGACCTGTATTGCCACTATTAGTATTTTGTAGTTGGCAGTATCTGTACTCTGTCAGTACACACCCAATCATCAGTCACAGAGAGACCCAGTGCTACAAAATACTAAGTAGTATTCTGTAGTACGCAGTTCTTTAGCCCAAAGTAAGGCCTAGGGGGTTAGGGTTAAGGAACAGTCGACATGAAAACTTACGAGTCATCTTTTTACAATATTATCTGCTTACTAAATGTTTTTCAACTGAAAACAAACCGATCTCTTAGATACCATAACTCTACAGTACACGGTTATACGTTTCGTGTAGTCAACCCCCCCCCCCCCCCCCCAGACCCCATTTACGTCAAATACCATAAATTAAAACCAAAACACCTATAGTTGATAAATGTACATGTATACGGTAAAATAAACAAATTTACGTTCACACTCAAAGATATAGTTACAGTAAAGTAATCAATAATCTAGACGAGCGTTTAGCGTTAAATATACAAATTTATATAAAAATGTGTCATTCACTACTTAAAACATGACGACCAATATGTATCCTAATAAAACAAGGGCATTTCGTATTCAAAAGATATTCAATAATTCAAAACAAAATTATTCGCAAACAAGATCAAAGAAGGAATATCAACAAATACAACCTCTGACTCTCAGTGAGCAAAACTTATTCTTAACGAAGTTAACGGTATTGTTTATGAGATGACTCATGCTGTCATTTCTTTAGACAAATCAGGCATACTGCATAATCCCTCGTATGCATCATAACAAAAGATCAGGCTGTTGCAGTCGTTGTTGGTGTAAATGTCAAACTTGTTAAACACTGCAAATATTACTCGTTGGCAGTGATGGTGATTACTCAAAAGTAGCTTTGGCGACTTGTGACTCAATTTTATTTGTTGGGTTTGATCACTAAATTATCTATCTCTCATCGCGGTCGGTGTGGTCCATCCTGTGGTTTTTCAGGTTGTAGCTGCGACTGAATGATTTTCCACAGATGTCGCATGCGTACGGTTTTTCATTAGTGTGGGTCATCTGGTGTCGGTTGAGGTCTCCATTGTTCGTGAATGATTTTCCACAGAAGTCGCATGCGTACGGTTTCTCATTGGTGTGGGTCATCTGGTGTCGCTTGAGGGTTCCACTCTGATTTAATGATTTTTCACAGATGTCGCATGCGTACGGTTTCTCATTGGTGTGGGTCATCTGGTGTTGCTTGAGGTCTCTATTGTGCGTGAATGATTTTCCACAGATGTCGCATGCGTAAGGTTTCTCATTGGTGTGGGTCATCTGGTGTCGTTTGAGGTTTCTACTCCACGCAAACGATATGCTGCAGATGTCACATGCGTACGGTTTATCAACGGTGTGGGTCATCTTGTGTCGCTTGAGGTCTCCATTCTGCCTGAATGATTTTCCACAGATGTGACATGCTTACAGTTTCTCATTGGTGTGGGTCATCCGGTGTTGCTTGAGGGTTCCACTCCGATTGAACGATTGTCCACAGATGTCGCATGCATACGGTTTGTCATTGGTGTGGGTCATCCGGTGTTGCTTGAGGGTTCCACTCCGATTGAACGATTGTCCACAGATGTCACATACGTACGGTTTCTCATTGGTGTGGGTCATCCGGTGTCGCTTGAGGGTTCCACTCCGATTGAACGATTGTCCACAGATGTTGCATGCGTATGGTTTCTCATTGGTGTGGGTCATCCAGTGTCGCTTGAGGGTTCCACTCCGATTGAACGATTGTCCACAGATGTCGCATGCGTATGGTTTCTCATTGGTATGGGTCATTTGGTGTCGCTTGAGGTTTCTACTCAACGCAAACGATATACTGCAGATGTCGCATGTGTACGGTTTCTCATTGGTGTGGGTCATCTGGTGTCGCTTGAGGTTTCTACTCAACGCAAACGATATACTGCAGATGTCGCATGTGTACGGTTTCTCATTGGTGTGGGTCATCCGGTGTCGCTTGAGGGTTCCACTCCGATTGAACGATTGTGCACAGATGTCGCATGCGTATGGTTCCTCATTGGTGTGGGTCATCTGGTGTCGCTTGAGGTCTCCATTGTGCGTGAATGATTTTCCACAGATGTTGCATGCGTACGGTTTCTCATTGGTGTGGGTCATTTGGTGTCCCTTGAGGTGTCCACTCTGCGTGAATGATTTTCCACAGATGTCGCATGCAAACGGTTTCTCATTTGTGTGGGTCATCTTGTGTCGCTTGAGTTAGATACTCCGCCTGAACAAAATTCCGCAGATGTCGCATGTATACGGTTTCTCATTGGTGTGGGTCATCTGGTGTTGCTTGAGGTCTCCATTGTGCGTGAATGGTCATCTGGTGTCGTTTGAGGTTTCTACTCCACGCAAACGATATGCTGCAGATGTCACATGCGTACGGTTTATCAACGGTGTGGGTCATCTTGTGTCGCTTGAGGTCTCCATTCTGCCTGAATGATTTTCCACAGATGTCACATGCTTACAGTTTCTCATTGGTGTGGGTCATCCGGTGTCGCTTGAGGGTTCCACTCCGATTGAACGATTGTCCACAGATGTCGCATACGTACGGTTTCTCATTGGTGTGGGTCATCCGGTGTCGCTTGAGGGTTCCACTCCGATTGAACGATTGTCCACAGATGTTGCATGCGTATGGTTTCTCATTGGTGTGGGTCATCCGGTGTCGCTTGAGGGTTCCACTCCGATTGAACGATTGTCCACAGATGTCGCATGCGTATGGTTTCTCATTGGTATGGGTCATTTGGTGTCGCTTGAGGTTTCTACTCAACGCAAACGATATACTGCAGATGTCGCATGTGTACGGTTTCTCATTGGTGTGGGTCATCTGGTGTCGCTTGAGGTTTCTACTCAACGCAAACGATATACTGCAGATGTCGCATGTGTACGGTTTCTCATTGGTGTGGGTCATCCGGTGTCGCTTGAGGGTTCCACTCCGATTGAACGATTGTGCACAGATGTCGCATGCGTATGGTTCCTCATTGGTGTGGGTCATCTGGTGTCGCTTGAGGTCTCCATTGTGCGATAAAAGATAACAAGGTGGGCGACAAACAAATCAACAACGTCATTTTAAACATGGGTCTTTATAACGTACAAATAAGAGGGGGATTGTGTAACAAAAAGAGGTAGATCTCCCAGGCTCAAAACAGATTCTTCAGAAGTTCAGGGAGAAATTGTTTTAGAGCCTGGGAGATATCCTCTATCCACGATTTTGTCGCGAGTTTTGATGGTTAGAATTGTTAATACTTTTGAATGCTTTGAAATAACTATCAAATTAAAGAGATGGTTATCAAAAAATGGCCAAACTATTGGGTATGCAAGAAGAGTGGCTCCCGTACGATAATGCTTATTAACCCTAACCCTACCTAATGCTACTTTGTACTAGTAGTAAAAAGTAGTATGCAGTACTCTCACTGACTTGTGTGCAATGCCTGTAGTAATTTTTAGTATTTGGTAATTCACCCCTAATTGCACTCGTAGTATTTTTTAGCATTGGGTTCCTCTGCTTGCCGAATGTGCATGGCCCATGTATGCTGTGTAGGGTGTTCTAAACTTGGGTGTCACTTGGGACACAGCAATGGGTCAAGGCTGGACTACTGCATTTTTTTGCAAGGTAAGTATTACTGACCTGTATTGCCACTATTAGTATTTTGTAGTTGGCAGTATCTGTACTCTGTCAGTACACACCCAATCATCAGTCACAGAGAGACCCAGTGCTACAAAATACTAAGTAGTATTCTGTAGTACGCAGTTCTTTAGCCCAAAGTAAGGCCTAGGGGGTTAGGGTTAAGGAACAGTCGACATGAAAACTTACGAGTCATCTTTTTACAATATTTATCTGCTCTACTAATGTTTTTTCAACTGAATAACAAACCGATTCTCTTAGATACCATAACTCTACAGTACACGGTTATACGTTTCGTGTAGTCAACCCCCCCCCCCCCCCCCCCCCCCCCCCCCCCTGTAGTCAACCCCCCCCCCCCCCCCCCCCCCAGACCCCATTTACGTCAAATACCATAAATTAAAACCAAAACACCTATAGTTGATAAATGTACATGTATACGGTAAAATAAACAAATTTACGTTCACACTCAAAGATATAGTTACAGTAAAGTAATCAATAATCTAGACGAGCGTTTAGCGTTAAATATACAAATTTATATAAAAATGTGTCATTCACTACTTAAAACATGACGACCAATATGTATCCTAATAAAACAAGGGCATTTCGTATTCAAAAGATATTCAATAATTCAAAACAAAATTATTCGCAAACAAGATCAAAGAAGGAATATCAACAAATACAACCTCTGACTCTCAGTGAGCAAAACTTATTCTTAACGAAGTTAACGGTATTGTTTATGAGATGACTCATGCTGTCATTTCTTTAGACAAATCAGGCATACTGCATAATCCCTCGTATGCATCATAACAAAAGATCAGGCTGTTGCAGTCGTTGTTGGTGTAAATGTCAAACTTGTTAAACACTGCAAATATTACTCGTTGGCAGTGATGGTGATTACTCAAAAGTAGCTTTGGCGACTTGTGACTCAATTTTATTTGTTGGGTTTGATCACTAAATTATCTATCTCTCATCGCGGTCGGTGTGGTCCATCCTGTGGTTTTTCAGGTTGTAGCTGCGACTGAATGATTTTCCACAGATGTCGCATGCGTACGGTTTTTCATTAGTGTGGGTCATCTGGTGTCGGTTGAGGTCTCCATTGTTCGTGAATGATTTTCCACAGAAGTCGCATGCGTACGGTTTCTCATTGGTGTGGGTCATCTGGTGTCGCTTGAGGGTTCCACTCTGATTTAATGATTTTTCACAGATGTCGCATGCGTACGGTTTCTCATTGGTGTGGGTCATCTGGTGTTGCTTGAGGTCTCCATTGTGCGTGAATGATTTTCCACAGATGTCGCATGCGTAAGGTTTCTCATTGGTGTGGGTCATCTGGTGTCGTTTGAGGTTTCTACTCCACGCAAACGATATGCTGCAGATGTCACATGCGTACGGTTTATCAACGGTGTGGGTCATCTTGTGTCGCTTGAGGTCTCCATTCTGCCTGAATGATTTTCCACAGATGTCACATGCTTACAGTTTCTCATTGGTGTGGGTCATCCGGTGTTGCTTGAGGGTTCCACTCCGATTGAACGATTGTCCACAGATGTCGCATGCATACGGTTTGTCATTGGTGTGGGTCATCCGGTGTTGCTTGAGGGTTCCACTCCGATTGAACGATTGTCCACAGATGTCACATGCGTACGGTTTCTCATTGGTGTGGGTCATCTGGTGTTGCTTGAGGTTTCTACTCCACGCAAACGATATGCTGCAGATGTCGCATGCGTACAGTTTATCAACAGTGTGGGCCATCTTATGTCGCTTGAGGTCTCTATTCTGCCTGAACGATTATCCACAGATGTCACATGTGTATGGTTTCTCATTGGTGTGGGTCATCTGGTGTTTCTTGAAGTGTCCACTCTGCCTGAACGATTTTCTACAGATGTCGCATGCGTACGGTTTCTCATTGGTGTGGGTCATCTGTGTCGCTTGAGGGTTCCATTGTGCGTGAATGATTTTCCACAGATGTCGCATGTGTACGGTTTCTCATTGGTGTGGGTCATATTGTGTTGCTTGAGGTGTCCACTATGCCTGAACGATTTTCCACAGATGTCGCATGCGTACGGTTTCTCATTGGTGTGGGTCATCTGGTGTCGCTCGAGGTCTCAATTGTGCGCGAGTAATTTTCCCACAGATGTCGCATGTGTACGGTTTCTTATTGGTGCAGGGTCATCTGGTGTCGCTCGAGTGTTCCACTCCGATTGAACGATTTTCCACAGATGTCGCATGCGTTTGGTTTCTCATTGGTGTGGGTCATCTGGTGTTGCTTGAGGGTTCCACTCCGATTGAACGATTGTCCACAAATGTCGCATGCGTATGGTTTCTCATTGGTGTGGGTCATTTGGTGTCGCTTGAGGGTTCCACTCCGATTGAACGATTGTCCACAGATGTCGCATGCGTACGGTTTCTCATTGGTGTGGGTCATTTGGTGTCGCTTGAGGGTTCCACTCCGATTGAACGATTGTCCACAGATGTCGCATGCGTACGGTTTCTCGTTGGTGTGGGTCATTAGGTGTTGCTTGAGGTATCCATTGTGCGTGAATGATTTTCCACAGATGTCGCATGTGTCTGGTTTCTCATTGGTGTGGGTCATCTGGTGTTGCTTGAGGTTTCTACTCCACGCAAACGATATGCTGCAGATCTCGCATGTGTGCGGTTTCTCATTGGTGTGGGTCATCTGGTGTTGCTTGAGGGTTCCACTCTGATTAAATGATTTTCCACAGATGTCGCATGCGTACGGTTTCTCATTGGTGTGGGTCATCCGGTGTCGCTTGAGGGTTCCACTCTGATTGAACGATTTTCCACAGATGTCGCATGCGTATGGTTTCTCATTGGTGTGGGTCATTTGGTGTCGTTTGAGGTTTCTACTCCACGCAAACGATATGCTGCAGATGTCGCATGTGTACGGTTTCTCATTGGTGTGGGTCATTTGGTGTCGCTTGAGGTGTTCACTCTGCGTGAATGATTTTCCACAGATGTCGCATGCGTACGGTTTCTCATTTGTGTGGGTCATCTGGTGTTGCTGGAGGTAGTCACTCCGCATGAACGAAATTCCGCAGATGTCACATGTGTGCGGTTTCTCATTGGTGTGGGTCATTTGGTGTCGCTTGAGGGTTCCACTCTGATTGAACGATTTTCCACAGATGTCACATGCGTTCGGTTTCTCGTTGGTGTGGGTCATATGGTGTTGCTTGAGGTGTCCATTCCGCCTGAATGATTTTCCACAGATGTGGCATGTGTACGGTTCCTCATTGGTGTGGGTCATTTGGTGTCGCTTGAGGTAGTCACTCCGCCTAAACGAAATTCCGCAGATGTCGCATGTGTGCGGTTTCTCATTGGTGTGGGTCATTTGGTGTCGCTTGAGGGTTCCACTCTGCCTGAATGATTTTCCACAGATGTCGCATGTATACGATTTCTCATTGGTATGGGTCATTTGGTGTCGCTTGAGGTGTCCACTCTGCGTGAATGATTTCCCACAGATGTCGCATGTATACGGTTTCTCATTGGTGTGGGTCATTTGTTGTAAGTTGAGGCTGTCCATAACCTTGTATTTAAAAGATCAAAGTGGCTTTTTTTACGTGACCGTAAACCTAATATTTTTACGCGATATAACTGGTTCCCGACACAGACAAGGGAAACTCAATACGCGCGGAACGTATAAAGACCAATGACGGTTGACAGCCATAATTCACCAAAATAAATGGATACAGTCCTCCCTAGTTAATTGACCATTTGCGTGTTAAATTTGAATAATATCTGGTACATTGACTTGTTCATACAGCTTGGCACAGTTTACATTTAAATTCTCCAGACCAAAGACAATGTTGCTATATCACGTGATTCGGAGCAAGCCTTACACTAGCAACCCCCGGCTCTGGAATGGTCTGGTGTCTTTGTACCATTCTCAACCATTGTGAACAATGTATTGGTGCTGAGCATCTCTTGCGTAACTATGCAAGAGCTTGCCCCAAATCACGTGATATAGCAACAGTGTATTTGGTCTGGATAATTTAAGTCAAACTGTGCCAAGCTGTGTGAACAAGTCAGTGTACCAGATATTATTTAAATTTAACACGCAAATGGTCAATTGTATACAGTCCCTAGTTTTTCGTATACACGACTTTTATACCTTTTTCTATTAACCAAAATTATTGGTTAATAATTTTATCTAGATAGGGTCTTATACTCTTAGAGAAAGGTGAGAAAGGTATAAAAGTTGTGTATACGAAAAACTAGGGACTGCGTCGCAAAGTTTAGATAAATCGGGTGCAGGTAGGTTCATGGACGACGTCTTTATCCCTCCGTACGTAGGCGCCGCTACGGCGCTCACGATCTTTGGTACATGTATTAACGTAGGGAGTTATAGGGCTGGGCTAACAAGTAACATGTACCATGCTGTTTCCTACCTCCATGCATGGATGGAGCAATTGCTCCATGTATATGTACACATGTTGTTGTGATTTACTGGTCAATAAAATCCGCCATATCATTTTCCTGTTAATTTACTTACCCATATGCTCTTCTTAGTGCTTACACCGAATTCCGCAAGGACAGCACTTTTCGTTCTGTGTAGTACTGTTTTGGATGTACTGTTTTGGATGTGTTGTCGGTGTGTGTTGTCGGTGCTGTGCGTGTTGTCGGTGCTGTGCGTGTTGTCGGTGTGTTGTCGGTGATTTATAGTAGAACCGCTAGTAACCAGTATTTTTTTATTTCCCCCCAAATGCAGTATACATGCGCTCGCGCTCGCGCTGTTACGTCCCAACTATAGCGGCTTGCCCAACTATAGTTGGGGCTTGCCCAACTATAGTTGGGGCATACCCAACTGTGATGGCACAGTTGGGCATGCCCAACAATAGTTGGGGAATATGCGAGTTGTTGTGTGTTGTTGCGCATGCGCGTAGATACTTTGGGCTATGATTATTTATACACGTTATGCATTATGCATAAGCGAATACAATGAGGATCGGATAGCAGATAAATGTTGTTTGAACATTCCATTTGGCCTTGTAGGGTGAACAAACAACTTACTTGTGCATATATAAATGCATTTCGATATAGGTAGCGAATATATGTATATAATGTTATAGACAATTGGAGGGTCTCTGAGATGACCGTTGAAATTGTACAGTGAATAGAAGTGACGGCGGCAAGCACAATTTCTGAATATCACTCCTCTGGGAACTGCCTCCCCTCCCGCCGTTAATTTGGTAGGCCTGGTCAAAGTTAAAACATTCATTGGATGGCCTTTTGCGGATGGGTTTCGTAAAGAATGTGCCAAAAAAAAACACTGAATAAATGATATTTCGGTATGCCGAGGCCATAATTATCTAATTGGCATCCCAAGATACAGCTGTCTGGTATCGTTTCCCATTATTTCAAGGGGGAGAGAGGGGGAAGGGGGGGGGGGGGGGAGAGGGGTTCTCATATTTGTCATTTCTTTTATAAAATTATAGTACATGTATATGGTTTTCCCACTTAATTTTGGGTTTATAAAATTTTTTTTTTTTTTTGGGGGTGGTGTGGTCTTAGCGTTGGTGTGGTTGACAACGGTTTAAATAACACATTATAAACACAAGTACAATGTGCAAGAGTCATTTATTTCTTTTTATTTATAAAAATAACTAAACAGCTGCACGTTATTGGTTCAAAATATATTAATTTCAAAATGTTGAAATCGGCAAGATATTTATAAAGCCAGAGGTGTATATAAAAACGTGCCATGTTATTTTTGTGAAAGAAGCACCATACCAGTTGGTAACATTGTCAGGTTGGCGTAGCGGTTCTTTTCTCGCCTTCCACCGCTGTGACCCAGGTTCAAATCCAGCCTGGGCCAATATATGGATTGGGTTTTCCTCTCGCCTCTAAAACTAACTTTTATATTTGGTTTACTTATTTCACATTAAAATTGAAACTGGCGGTCCAAAAACCAAAAGGTTTCAATGTACAGTATTGCACCATGGTTGGACTAAAGCAAGACTTGCTGTCAGATCTAAGGTTACGATTATATTAGTTTTGGCTGGCGGGAGCATATATATAAATATGTTCGGTTGAACGACCAGGTGTGAATTAGAACATATTTGTTTTCTTCACGTTGTATGGGCACGCTATTCGCTGTCAACAGCGTGGTGGCGAGGGGCCCATATTGATATGCAAATAGGAATTCCAGCTACAGGGTGGAATTCCTGGTACAGGGTGTGGTAGGAGAGACACTTCAGGTTGGTTCGGCACAAGCAGCGCATCGTCAAAAAATCTCTCTCAGTTTTCAACCAGGCAGTACTCCTACGTTGTAACTAGGCCTATACCTTAGCGATAATGAATCCTGAGGATCAGCCAGCCACCAAAGAGGATATCAAAGCTATGTTATCCGAGCTTACGCATGCATTCGACCAAAAATTGAAGAGCACCAAGGCAGAAGTGTTGGATTCACAGTCGAAGACGGCGACGTCACTGAACCAGAAGCTGAAAGATTCGGCCAAAACCAAGTGGCGACGGGAGGGCAATCACAGGCAGTTTGATTTTAATCTGCAAGTGTCAGCTAAGTTATACATATTTGCTTTTTGATATAATTTCAATTAAATGCAATAATGACTTTAAGGCACATTTTGTGCATGCTCGACAGCTACCGGCCTTCTTTAACCTTCAGTAGGCATAGCCTTTGTAGGCAGCCGTCCTACGGGCCGAAATACACCAACCAAATCCCAAACTGGTGTGCAGTTTGTCCTTTATTATGTGAATTGTGCATCTTAGGGAAGAAATATAAATATGTTCGGTTGAACGACCAGGTGTGAATTAGAACATATTTGTTTTCTTCACGTTGTATGGGCACGCTATTCGCTGTCAACAGCGTGGTGGCGAGGGGCCCATATTGATATGCAAATAGGAATTCCAGCTACAGGGTGGAATTCCTGGTACAGGGTGTGGTAGGAGAGACACTTCAGGTTGGTTCGGCACAAGCAGCGCATCGTCAAAAAAAATAAATAAATAAATAAATAAAAAATAAAAAATAAAATAATGAATGATTGTAATTTTCTTTTGTACAGAGAGGTTAGAGAGTTGATTCAAACGGCCAAAGAAGAGTTGGTGGATCCCTCCGCTACGACGGATGTAGAGATACAAGCTACCCTGACGAAAGCACTGGAGGCAATCGACAAGCGTCAGAAGTTGATTCGACTGGCGGATTCCAGTACGTATGGGTGGGCCACAGTGACGGAGTACGAGGCACACCAGCTAGCAGACGACCAAGATGACGACAACAAGATTACAAGAGCAGAGAATCGGGCAGCAAAGAAGGTCAAGCAGAAGCGAGCTGCGTCGGCCACGGCCACTCAGCAGGCTAAGCGTTCTAGATGGGAAGACCTTGATCCTTCTGGCTCTAGTAATTTTCGTCGCTTCACCCAGAACCACACAGCCAACGCCAGTTACAGCCGACCCAAGAGCGGAGGAGCCTGCTTCATATGCGGCAGTTTCGCGCATTGGAAAGCTTCATGCCCAAGAAGATTTACCTTCAGCAGGCCAGCAACCTCGGTCGCAGCAACAACAAGCCAATAAAGTTAAGTGTAACTTAAATCAGGGAATTAAAGCTAAAGATGCTTCGTTGGCCTATGTTGCTGAAGATTACTACGAATACGAGCAAAATGAGGGTATACCAAATATCAAGGTTGCTGGTAGATTAAGAAGTCATAGTGCTTTTTGGCGGACTCTTTCCCCGCCTAGTCATGTTTTGAACATCGTGGAACATGGTTATGTCTTACCGTTTGTTTCAGAACCCCCGACGATGTTTAATAAAAATAACAAATCTGCCTTAAATAACAGTGATTTTGTCAATACAGCTATTAATGAGTTAATGCAGCTGGGTACAATAGAGAAAACAACGTTTCAACCCAAGGTGGTGAGCCCTTTGACTGTCTCTGTTCAAAGTAATAGTAAGAAGCGTCTGATTCTGGACTTGAGACTACTTAACGAATATTTGGAAAAACTATCAGTAAAATATGAAGATATGCGCACTGCGCTTCTATTTTTGAATAAGGGTGGGTATGTTTATAAGTTCGACCTCAAATCAGGTTACCACCATGTGGATATATGCTCT
>JBAIAA010001265.1:0-84827 GCA_037893245.1 Crossaster papposus
TGCATAAGAAATATGTAAAGGGAAAGAAGTGTGCATAAGAAATATGTAAAGGGAAAGAAGTGTGCATAAGAAATATGTAAAGGGAAAGAAGTGTGCATAAGAAATATGTAAAGGGAAAGAAGTGTGCATAAGAAATATGTAAAGGGAAAGAAGTGTGCATAAGAAATATGTAAAGGGAAAGAAGTGTGCATAAGAAATATGTAAAGGGAAAGAAGTGTGCATAAGAAATATGTAAAGGGAAAGAAGTGTGCATAAGAAATATGTAAAGGGAAAGAAGTGTGCATAAGAAATATGTAAAGGGAAAGAAGTGTGCATAAGAAATATGTAAAGGGAAAGAAGTGTGCATAAGAAATATGTAAAGGGAAAGAAGTGTGCATAAGAAATATGTAAAGGGAAAGAAGTGTGCATAAGAAATATGTAAAGGGAAAGAAGTGTGCATAAGAAATATGTAAAGGGAAAGAAGTGTGCATAAGAAATATGTAAAGGGAAAGAAGTGTGCATAAGAAATATGTAAAGGGAAAGAAGTGTGCATAAGAAATATGTAAAGGGAAAGAAGTGTGCATAAGAAATATGTAAAGGGAAAGAAGTGTGCATAAGAAATATGTAAAGGGAAAGAAGTGTGCATAAGAAATATGTAAAGGGAAAGAAGTGTGCATAAGAAATATGTAAAGGGAAAGAAGTGTGCATAAGAAATATGTAAAGGGAAAGAAGTGTGCATAAGAAATATGTAAAGGGAAAGAAGTGTGCATAAGAAATATGTAAAGGGAAAGAAGTGTGCATAAGAAATATGTAAAGGGAAAGAAGTGTGCATAAGAAATATGTAAAGGGAAAGAAGTGTGCATAAGAAATATGTAAAGGGAAAGAAGTGTGCATAAGAAATATGTAAAGGGAAAGAAGTGTGCATAAGAAATATGTAAAGGGAAAGAAGTGTGCATAAGAAATATGTAAAGGGAAAGAAGTGTGCATAAGAAATATGTAAAGGGAAAGAAGTGTGCATAAGAAATATGTAAAGGGAAAGAAGTGTGCATAAGAAATATGTAAAGGGAAAGAAGTGTGCATAAGAAATATGTAAAGGGAAAGAAGTGTGCATAAGAAATATGTAAAGGGAAAGAAGTGTGCATAAGAAATATGTAAAGGGAAAGAAGTGTGCATAAGAAATATGTAAAGGGAAAGAAGTGTGCATAAGAAATATGTAAAGGGAAAGAAGTGTGCATAAGAAATATGTAAAGGGAAAGAAGTGTGCATAAGAAATATGTAAAGGGAAAGAAGTGTGCATAAGAAATATGTAAAGGGAAAGAAGTGTGCATAAGAAATATGTAAAGGGAAAGAAGTGTGCATAAGAAATATGTAAAGGGAAAGAAGTGTGCATAAGAAATATGTAAAGGGAAAGAAGTGTGCATAAGAAATATGTAAAGGGAAAGAAGTGTGCATAAGAAATATGTAAAGGGAAAGAAGTGTGCATAAGAAATATGTAAAGGGAAAGAAGTGTGCATAAGAAATATGTAAAGGGAAAGAAGTTAAGAAATATGTAAAGGGAAAGAAGTGTGCATAAGAAATATGTAAAGGGAAAGAAGTGTGCATAAGAAATATGTAAAGGGAAAGAAGTGTGCATAAGAAATATGTAAAGGGAAAGAAGTGTGCATAAGAAATAAACACATGATGTGGGAACAAAGCCCTCGAGTTAAATATGTAAAGGGAAAGGAAAGTGTGCATAAGAAATATGTAAAGGGAAGAAGTGTGCATAAGAAATATGTAAAGGGAAAGAAGTGTGCATAAGAAATATGTAAAGGGAAAGAAGTGTGCATAAGAAATATGTAAAGGGAAAGAAGTGTGCATAAGAAATATGTAAAGGGAAAGAAGTGTGCATAAGAAATATGTAAAGGGAAAGAAGTGTGCATAAGAAATATGTAAAGGGAAAGAAGTGTGCATAAGAAATATGTAAAGGGAAAGAAGTGTGCATAAGAAATATGTAAAGGGAAAGAAGTGTGCATAAGAAATATGTAAAGGGAAAGAAGTGTGCATAAGAAATATGTAAAGGGAAAGAAGTGTGCATAAGAAATATGTAAAGGGAAAGAAGTGTGCATAAGAAATATGTAAAGGGAAAGAAGTGTGCATAAGAAATATGTAAAGGGAAAGAAGTGTGCATAAGAAATATGTAAAGGGAAAGAAGTGTGCATAAGAAATATGTAAAGGGAAAGAAGTGTGCATAAGAAATATGTAAAGGGAAAGAAGTGTGCATAAGAAATATGTAAAGGGAAAGAAGTGTGCATAAGAAATATGTAAAGGGAAAGAAGTGTGCATAAGAAATATGTAAAGGGAAAGAAGTGTGCATAAGAAATATGTAAAGGGAAAGAAGTGTGCATAAGAAATATGTAAAGGGAAAGAAGTGTGCATAAGAAATATGTAAAGGGAAAGAAGTGTGCATAAGAAATATGTAAAGGGAAAGAAGTGTGCATAAGAAATATGTAAAGGGAAAGAAGTGTGCATAAGAAATATGTAAAGGGAAAGAAGTGTGCATAAGAAATATGTAAAGGGAAAGAAGTGTGCATAAGAAATATGTAAAGGGAAAGAAGTGTGCATAAGAAATATGTAAAGGGAAAGAAGTGTGCATAAGAAATATGTAAAGGGAAAGAAGTGTGCATAAGAAATATGTAAAGGGAAAGAAGTGTGCATAAGAAATATGTAAAGGGAAAGAAGTGTGCATAAGAAATATGTAAAGGGAAAGAAGTGTGCATAAGAAATATGTAAAGGGAAAGAAGTGTGCATAAGAAATATGTAAAGGGAAAGAAGTGTGCATAAGAAATATGTAAAGGGAAAGAAGTGTGCATAAGAAATATGTAAAGGGAAAGAAGTGTGCATAAGAAATATGTAAAGGGAAAGAAGTGTGCATAAGAAATATGTAAAGGGAAAGAAGTGTGCATAAGAAATATGTAAAGGGAAAGAAGTGTGCATAAGAAATATGTAAAGGGAAAGAAGTGTGCATAAGAAATATGTAAAGGGAAAGAAGTGTGCATAAGAAATATGTAAAGGGAAAGAAGTGTGCATAAGAAATATGTAAAGGGAAAGAAGTGTGCATAAGAAATATGTAAAGGGAAAGAAGTGTGCATAGAGAAATATGTAAAGGGAAAGAAGTGTGCATAAGAAATATGTAAAGGGAAAGAAGTGTGCATAAGAAATATGTAAAGGGAAAGAAGTGTGCATAAGAAATATGTAAAGGGAAAGAAGTGTGCATAAGAAATATGTAAAGGGAAAGAAGTGTGCATAAGAAATATGTAAAGGGAAAGAAGTGTGCATAAGAAATATGTAAAGGGAAAGAAGTGTGCATAAGAAATATGTAAAGGGAAAGAAGTGTGCATAAGAAATATGTAAAGGGAAAGAAGTGTGCATAAGAAATAAACACATGATGTGGGAACAAGCCCTCGAGTTAAATATGTAAAGGGAAAGAAGTGTGCATAAGAAATATGTAAAGGGAAAGAAGTGTGCATAAGAAATATGTAAAGGGAAAGAAGTGTGCATAAGAAATATGTAAAGGGAAAGAAGTGTGCATAAGAAATATGTAAAGGGAAAGAAGTGTGCATAAGAAATATGTAAAGGGAAAGAAGTGTGCATAAGAAATATGTAAAGGGAAAGAAGTGTGCATAAGAAATATGTAAAGGGAAAGAAGTGTGCATACAAAATATGTAAAGGGAAAGAAGTGTGCATAAGAAATATGTAAAGGGAAAGAAGTGTGCATAAGAAATATGTAAAGGGAAATAAGTGTGCATAAGAAATATGTAAAGGGAAAAAAGTGTGCATAAGAAATATGTAAAGGGAAAGAAGTGTGCATAAGAAATAAACACATGATGTGTGAACCAGCCCTCGAGTTAAATATGTAAAGGGAAAGAAGTGTGCATAAGAAATATGTAAAGGGAAAGAAGTGTGCATAAGAAATATGTAAAGGGAAAGAAGTGTGCATAAGAAATATGTAAAGGGAAAGAAGTGTGCATAAGAAATATGTAAAGGGAAAGAAGTGTGCATAAGAAATATGTAAAGGGAAAGAAGTGTGCATAAGAAATATGTAAAGGGAAAGAAGTGTGCATAAGAAATATGTAAAGGGAAAGAAGTGTGCATAAGAAATATGTAAAGGGAAAGAAGTGTGCATAAGAAATATGTAAAGGGAAAGAAGTGTGCATAAGAAATATGTAAAGGGAAAGAAGTGTGCATAAGAAATATGTAAAGGGAAAGAAGTGTGCATAAGAAATATGTAAAGGGAAAGAAGTGTGCATAAGAAATATGTAAAGAGAAAGAAGTGTGCATAATAAATATGTAAAGGGAAAGAAGTGTGCATAAGAAATATGTAAAGGAAAAGAAGTGTGCATAAGAAATATGTAAAGGGAAAGAAGTGTGCATAAGAAATATGTAAAGGGAAAGAAGTGTGCATAAGAAATATGTAAAGGGAAAGAAGTGTGCATAAGAAATATGTAAAGGGAAAGAAGTGTGCATAAGAAATATGTAAAGGGAAAGAAGTGTGCATAAGAAATATGTAAAGGGAAAGAAGTGTGCATAAGAAATATGTAAAGGGAAAGAAGTGTGCATAAGAAATATGTAAAGGGAAAGAAGTGTGCATAAGAAATATGTAAAGGGAAAGAAGTGTGCATAAAAAATATGTAAAGGGAAAGAAGTGTGCATAAGAAATATGTAAAGGGAAAGAAGTGTGCATAAGAAATATGTAAAGGGAAAGAAGTGTGCATAAGAAATATGTAAAGGGAAAGAAGTGTGCATAAGAAATATGTAAAGGGAAAGAAGTGTGCATAAGAAATATGTAAAGGGAAAGAAGTGTGCATAAGAAATATGTAAAGGGAAAGAAGTGTGCATAAGAAATATGTAAAGGGAAAGAAGTGTGCATAAGAAATATGTAAAGGGAAGGAAGTGTGCATAAGAAATATGTAAAGGGAAAGAAGTGTGCATAAGAAATATGTAAAGGGAAAGAAGTGTGCATAAGAAATATGTAAAGGGAAAGAAGTGTGCATAAGAAATATGTAAAGGGAAAGAAGTGTGCATAAGAAATATGTAAAGGGAAAGAAGTGTGCATAAGAAATATGTAAAGGGAAAGAAGTGTGCATAAGAAATATGTAAAGGGAAAGAAGTGTGCATAAGAAATATGTAAAGGGAAAGAAGTGTGCATAAGAAATATGTAAAGGGAAAGAAGTGTGCATAAGAAATATGTAAAGGGAAAGAAGTGTGCATAAGAAATATGTAAAGGGAAAGAAGTGTGCATAAGAAATATGTAAAGGGAAAGAAGTGTGCATAAGAAATATGTAAAGAGAAAGAAGTGTGCATAATAAATATGTAAAGGGAAAGAAGTGTGCATAAGAAATATGTAAAGGAAAAGAAGTGTGCATAAGAAATATGTAAAGGGAAAGAAGTGTGCATAAGAAATATGTAAAGGGAAAGAAGTGTGCATAAGAAATATGTAAAGGGAAAGAAGTGTGCATAAGAAATATGTAAAGGGAAAGAAGTGTGCATAAGAAATATGTAAAGGGAAAGAAGTGTGCATAAGAAATATGTAAAGGGAAAGAAGTGTGCATAAGAAATATGTAAAGGGAAAGAAGTGTGCATAAGAAATATGTAAAGGGAAAGAAGTGTGCATAAGAAATATGTAAAGGGAAAGAAGTGTGCATAAGAAATATGTAAAGGGAAAGAAGTGTGCATAAAAAATATGTAAAGGGAAAGAAGTGTGCATAAGAAATATGTAAAGGGAAAGAAGTGTGCATAATAAATATGTAAAGGGAAAGAAGTGTGCATAAGAAATATGTAAAGGGAAAGAAGTGTGCATAAGAAATATGTAAAGGGAAAGAAGTGTGCATAAGAAATATGTAAAGGGAAAGAAGTGTGCATAAGAAATATGTAAAGGGAAAGAAGTGTGCATAAGAAATATGTAAAGGGAAAGAAGTGTGCATAAGAAATATGTAAAGGGAAGGAAGTGTGCATAAGAAATATGTAAAGGCAAAGAAGTGTGCATAAGAAATATGTAAAGGGAAAGAAGTGTGCATAAGAAATATGTAAAGGGAAAGAAGTGTGCATAAGAAATATGTAAAGGGAAAGAAGTGTGCATAAGAAATATGTAAAGGGAAAGAAGTGTGCATAAGAAATATGTAAAGGGAAAGAAGTGTGCATAAGAAATATGTAAAGGGAAAGAAGTGTGCATAAGAAATATGTAAAGGGAAAGAAGTGTGCATAAGAAATATGTAAAGGGAAAGAAGTGTGCATAAAAAATATGTAAAGGGAAAGAAGTGTGCATAAAAAATATGTAAAGGGAAAGAAGTGTGCATAAGAAATATGTAAAGGGAAAGAAGTGTGCATAAGAAATATGTAAAGGGAAAGAAGTGTGCATAAGAAATATGTAAAGGGAAAGAAGTGTGCATAAGAAATATGTAAAGGGAAAGAAGTGTGCATAAGAAATATGTAAAGGGAAAGAAGTGTGCATAAGAAATATGTAAAGGGAAAGAAGTGTGCATAAGAAATAAACACATGATGTGGGAACAAGCCCTCGAGTTAAATATGTAAAGGGAAAGAAGTGTGCATAAGAAATATGTAAAGGGAAAGAAGTGTGCATAAGAAATATGTAAAGGGAAAGAAGTGTGCATAAGAAATATGTAAAGGGAAAGAAGTGTGCATAAGAAATATGTAAAGGGAAAGAAGTGTGCATAAAAAATATGTAAAGGGAAAGAAGTGTGCATAAGAAATATGTAAAGGGAAAGAAGTGTGCATAAGAAATATGTAAAGGGAAAGAAGTGTGCATAAGAAATATGTAAAGGGAAAGAAGTGTGCATAAGAAATATGTAAAGGGAAAGAAGTGTGCATAAGAAATATGTAAAGGGAAAGAAGTGTGCATAAGAAATATGTAAAGGGAATGAAGTGTGCATAAGAAATATGTAAAGGGAAAGAAGTGTGCATAAGAAATATGTAAAGGGAAAGAAGTGTGCATAAGAAATATGTAAAGGGAAAGAAGTGTGCATAAGAAATAAACACATGATGTGGGAACAAGCCCTCGAGTTAAATATGTAAAGGGAAAGAAGTGTGCATAAGAAATATGTAAAGGGAAAGAAGTGTGCATAAGAAATAAACACATGATGTGGGAACAAGCCCTCGAGTTAAATATGTAAAGGGAAAGAAGTGTGCATAAGAAATATGTAAAGGGAAAGAAGTGTGCATAAGAAATATGTAAAGGGAAAGAAGTGTGCATAAGAAATATGTAAAGGGAAAGAAGTGTGCATAAGAAATATGTAAAGGGAAAGAAGTGTGCATAAGAAATATGTAAAGGGAAAGAAGTGTGCATAAGAAATATGTAAAGGGAAAGAAGTGTGCATAAGAAATATGTAAAGGGAAAGAAGTGTGCATAAAAAATATGTAAAGGGAAAGAAGTGTGCATAAAAAATATGTAAAGGGAAAGAAGTGTGCATAAGAAATATGTAAAGGGAAAGAAGTGTGCATAAGAAATATGTAAAGGGAAAGAAGTGTGCATAAGAAATATGTAAAGGGAAAGAAGTGTGCATAAGAAATATGTAAAGGGAAAGAAGTGTGCATAAGAAATATGTAAAGGGAAAGAAGTGTGCATAAGAAATATGTAAAGGGAAAGAAGTGTGCATAAGAAATATGTAAAGGGAAAGAAGTGTGCATAAGAAATATGTAAAGGGAAAGAAGTGTGCATAAGAAATATGTAAAGGGAAAGAAGTGTGCATAAGAAATATGTTAAGGGAAAGAAGTGTGCATAAGAAATATGTAAAGGGAAAGAAGAGTGCATAAGAAATATGTAGAGGGAAAGAAGTGTGCATAAGAAATATGTAAAGGGAAAGAAGTGTGCATAAGAAATATGTAAAGGGAAAGAAGTGTGCATAAGAAATATGTAAAGGGAAAGAAGTGTGCATAAGAAATATGTAAAGGGAAAGAAGTGTGCATAAGAAATATGTAAAGGGAAAGAAGTGTGCATAAGAAATATGTAAAGGGAAAGAAGTGTGCATAAGAAATATGTAAAGGGAAAGAGGTGTGCATAAGAAATATGTAAAGGGAAAGAAGTGTGCATAAGAAATATGTAAAGGGAAAGAAGTGTGAATAAGAAATATGTAAAGAGAAAGAAGTGTGCATAAGAAATATGTAAAGGGAAAGAAGTGTGCATAAGAAATATGTAAAGGGAAAGAAGTGTGCATAAGAAATATGTAAAGGGAAAGAAGTGTGCATAAGAAATATGTAAAGGGAAAGAAGTGTGCATAAGAAATATGTAAAGGGAAAGAAGTGTGCATAAGAAATATTTAAAGGGAAAGAAGTGTGCATAAGAAATATGTAAAGGGAAAGAAGTGTGCATAAGAAATATGTAAAAGGAAAGAAGTGTGCATAAGAAATATGTAAAGGGAAAGAAGTGTGCATAAGAAATATGTAATGGGAAAGAAGTGTGCATACGAAATATGTAAAGGGAAAGAAGTGTGCATAAGAAATATGTAAAGGGAAAGAAGTGTGCATAAGAAATATGTAAAGGGAAAGAAGTGTGCATAAGAAATATGTAAAGGGAAAGAAGTGTGCATAAGAAATATGAAAAGGGAAAGAAGTGTGCATAAGAAATATGTAAAGGGAAAGAAGTTTGCATAAGAAATATGTAAAGGGAAAGAAGTGTGCATAAGAAATATGTAAAGGGAAAGAAGTGTGCATAAGAAATATGTAAAGGGAAAGAAGTGTGCATAAGAAATATGTAAAGGGAAAGAAGTGTGCATAAGAAATATGTAAAGGTAAAGAAGTGTGCATAAGAAATATGTAAAGGGAAATAAGTGTGCATAAGAAATATGTAAAGGGAAAGAAGTGTGCATAAGAAATATGTAAAGGGAAAGAAGTGTGCATAAGAAATATGTAAAGGGAAAGAAGTGTGCATAAGAAATATGTAAAGGGAAAGAAGTGTGCATAAGAAATATGTAAAGGGAAAGAAGTGTGCATAAGAAATATGTAAAGGGAAAGAAGTGTGCATAAGAAATAAACACATGATGTGGGAACAAGCCCTCGAGTTAAATATGTAAAGGGAAAGAAGTGTGCATAAGAAATATGTAAAGGGAAAGAAGTGTGCATAAGAAATATGTAAAGGGAAAGAAGTGTGCATAAGAAATATGTAAAGGGAACGAAGTGTGCATAAGAAATATGTAAAGGGAAAGAAGTGTGCATAAGAAATATGTAAAGGGAAAGAAGTGTGCATAAGAAATATGTAAAGGGAAAGAAGTGTGCATAAGAAATATGTAAAGGGAAAGAAGTGTGCATAAGAAATATGTAAAGGGAAAGAAGTGTGCATAAGAAATATGTAAAGGGAAAGAAGTGTGCATAAGAAATATGTAAAGGGAAAGAAGTGTGCATAAGAAATATGTAAAGGGAAAGAAGTGTGCATAAGAAATATGTAAAGGGAAAGAAGTGTGCATAAGAAATATGTAAAGGGAAAGAAGTGTGCATAAGAAATATGTAAAGGGAAAGAAGTGTGCATAAGAAATATGTAAAGGGAAAGAAGTGTGCATAAGAAATATGTAAAGGGAAAGAAGTGTGCATAAGAAATATGTAAAGGGAAAGAAGTGTGCATAAGAAATATGTAAAGGGAAATAAGTGTGCATAAGAAATATGTAAAGGGAAAAAAGTGTGCATAAGAAATATGTAAAGGGAAAGAAGTGTGCATAAGAAATATGTAAAGGGAAAGAAGTGTGCATAAGAAATATGTAAAGGGAAAGAAGTGTGCATAAGAAATATGTAAAGGGAAAGAAGTGTGCATAAGAAATATGTAAAGGGAAAGAAGTGTGCATAAGAAATATGTAAAGGGAAAGAAGTGTGCATAAAAAATATGTAAAGGGAAAGAAGTGTGCATAAAAAATATGTAAAGGGAAAGAAGTGTGCATAAGAAATATGTAAAGGGAAAGAAGTGTGCATAAGAAATATGTAAAGGGAAAGAAGTGTGCATAAGAAATATGTAAAGGGAAAACAGTGTGCATAAGAAATATGTAAAGGGAAAGAAGTGTGCATAAGAAATATGTAAAGGGAAAGAAGTGTGCATAAGAAATATGTAAATGGAAAGAAGTGTGCATAAGAAATATGTAAAGGGAAAGAAGTGTGCATAAGAAATATGTAAAGGGAAAGAAGTGTGCATAAGAAATATGTAAAGGGAAAGAAGTGTGCATAAGAAATATGTAAAGGGAAAGAAGTGTGCATAAGAAATATGTAAAGGGAAAGAAGTGTGCATAAGAAATATGTAAAGGGAAAGAAGTGTGCATAAGAAATATGTAAAGGGAAGGAAGTGTGCATAAGAAATATGTAAAGGGAAAGAAGTGTGCATAAGAAATATGTAAAGGGAAAGAAGTGTGCATAAGAAATATGTAAAGGGAAAGAAGTGTGCATAAGAAATATGTAAAGGGAAAGAAGTGTGCATAAGAAATATGTAAAGGGAAAGAAGTGTGCATGAGAAATATGTAAAGGGAAAGAAGTGTGCATGAGAAATATGTAAAGGGAAAGAAGTGTGCATAAGAAATATGTAAAGGGAAAGAAGTGTGCATAAGAAATATGTAAAGGGAAAGAAGTGTGCATAAGAAATATGTAAAGGGAAAGAAGTGTGCATAAGAAATATGTAAAGGGAAAGAAGTGTGCATAAGAAATATGTAAAGGGAAAGAAGTGTGCATAAGAAATATGTAAAGGGAAAGAAGTGTGCATAAGAAATATGTAAAGGGAAAGAAGTGTGCATAAGAAATATGTAAAGGGAAAGAAGTGTGCATAAGAAATATGTAAAGGGAAAGAAGTGTGCATAAAAAATATGTAAAGGGAAAGAAGTGTGCATAAGAAATATGTAAAGGGAAAGAAGTGTGCATAAGAAATATGTAAAGGGAAAGAAGTGTGCATAAGAAATATGTAAAGGGAAAGAAGTGTGCATAAGAAATATGTAAAGGGAAAGAAGTGTGCATAAGAAATATGTAAAGGGAAAGAAGTGTGCATAAGAAATATGTAAAGGGAAAGAAGTGTGCATAAGAAATATGTAAAGGGAAAGAAGTGTGCATAAGAAATATGTAAAGGGAAGGAAGTGTGCATAAGAAATATGTAAAGGGAAAGAAGTGTGCATAAGAAATATGTAAAGGGAAAGAAGTGTGCATAAGAAATATGTAAAGGGAAAGAAGTGTGCATAAGAAATATGTAAAGGGAAAGAAGTGTGCATAAGAAATATGTAAAGGGAAAGAAGTGTGCATAAGAAATATGTAAAGGGAAAGAAGTGTGCATAAGAAATATGTAAAGGGAAAGAAGTGTGCATAAGAAATATGTAAAGGGAAAGAAGTGTGCATAAGAAATATGTAAAGGGAAGGAAGTGTGCATAAGAAATATGTAAAGGGAAAGAAGTGTGCATAAGAAATATGTAAAGGGAAAGAAGTGTGCATAAGAAATATGTAAAGGGAAAGAAGTGTGCATAAGAAATATGTAAAGGGAAAGAAGTGTGCATAAGAAATATGTAAAGGGAAAGAAGTGTGCATAAGAAATATGTAAAGGGAAAGAAGTGTGCATAAGAAATATGTAAAGGGAAAGAAGTGTGCATAAGAAATATGTAAAGGGAAAGAAGTGTGCATAAGAAATATGTAAAGGGAAAGAAGTGTGCATAAGAAATATGTAAAGGGAAAGAAGTGTGCATAAGAAATATGTAAAGGGAAAGAAGTGTGCATAAGAAATATGTAAAGGGAAAGAAGTGTGCATAAGAAATATGTAAAGGGAAAGAAGTGTGCATAAGAAATATGTAAAGGGAAAGAAGTGTGCATAAGAAATATGTAAAGGGAAAGAAGTGTGCATAAGAAATATGTAAAGGGAAAGAAGTGTGCATAAGAAATATGTAAAGGGAAGGAAGTGTGCATAAGAAATATGTAAAGGGAAAGAAGTGTGCATAAGAAATATGTAAAGGGAAAGAAGTGTGCATAAGAAATATGTAAAGGGAAAGAAGTGTGCATAAGAAATATGTAAAGGGAAAGAAGTGTGCATAAGAAATATGTAAAGGGAAAGAAGTGTGCATGAGAAATATGTAAAGGGAAAGAAGTGTGCATGAGAAATATGTAAAGGGAAAGAAGTGTGCATAAGAAATATGTAAAGGGAAAGAGGTGTGCATAAGAAATATGTAAAGGGAAAGAAGTGTGCATAAGAAATATGTAAAGGGAAAGAAGTGTGCATAAGAAATATGTAAAGAGAAAGAAGTGTGCATAAGAAATATGTAAAGGGAAAGAAGTGTGCATAAGAAATATGTAAAGGGAAAGAAGTGTGCATAAGAAATATGTAAAGGGAAAGAAGTGTGCATAAGAAATATGTAAAGGGAAAGAAGTGTGCATAAGAAATATGTAAAGGGAAAGAAGTGTGCATAAGAAATATTTAAAGGGAAAGAAGTGTGCATAAGAAATATGTAAAGGGAAAGAAGTGTGCATAAGAAATATGTAAAAGGAAAGAAGTGTGCATAAGAAATATGTAAAGGGAAAGAAGTGTGCATAAGAAATATGTAATGGGAAAGAAGTGTGCATACGAAATATGTAAAGGGAAAGAAGTGTGCATAAGAAATATGTAAAGGGAAAGAAGTGTGCATAAGAAATATGTAAAGGGAAAGAAGTGTGCATAAGAAATATGTAAAGGGAAAGAAGTGTGCATAAGAAATATGAAAAGGGAAAGAAGTGTGCATAAGAAATATGTAAAGGGAAAGAAGTTTGCATAAGAAATATGTAAAGGGAAAGAAGTGTGCATAAGAAATATGTAAAGGGAAAGAAGTGTGCATAAGAAATATGTAAAGGGAAAGAAGTGTGCATAAGAAATATGTAAAGGGAAAGAAGTGTGCATAAGAAATATGTAAAGGGAAAGAAGTGTGCATAAGAAATATGTAAAGGGAAATAAGTGTGCATAAGAAATATGTAAAGGGAAAGAAGTGTGCATAAGAAATATGTAAAGGGAAAGAAGTGTGCATAAGAAATATGTAAAGGGAAAGAAGTGTGCATAAGAAATATGTAAAGGGAAAGAAGTGTGCATAAGAAATATGTAAAGGGAAAGAAGTGTGCATAAGAAATATGTAAAGGGAAAGAAGTGTGCATAAGAAATAAACACATGATGTGGGAACAAGCCCTCGAGTTAAATATGTAAAGGGAAAGAAGTGTGCATAAGAAATATGTAAAGGGAAAGAAGTGTGCATAAGAAATATGTAAAGGGAAAGAAGTGTGCATAAGAAATATGTAAAGGGAAAGAAGTGTGCATAAGAAATATGTAAAGGGAACGAAGTGTGCATAAGAAATATGTAAAGGGAAAGAAGTGTGCATAAGAAATATGTAAAGGGAAAGAAGTGTGCATAAGAAATATGTAAAGGGAAAGAAGTGTGCATAAGAAATATGTAAAGGGAAAGAAGTGTGCATAAGAAATATGTAAAGGGAAAGAAGTGTGCATAAGAAATATGTAAAGGGAAAGAAGTGTGCATAAGAAATATGTAAAGGGAAAGAAGTGTGCATAAGAAATATGTAAAGGGAAAGAAGTGTGCATAAGAAATATGTAAAGGGAAAGAAGTGTGCATAAGAAATATGTAAAGGGAAAGAAGTGTGCATAAGAAATATGTAAAGGGAAAGAAGTGTGCATAAGAAATATGTAAAGGGAAAGAAGTGTGCATAAGAAATATGTAAAGGGAAAGAAGTGTGCATAAGAAATATGTAAAGGGAAAGAAGTGTGCATAAGAAATATGTAAAGGGAAATAAGTGTGCATAAGAAATATGTAAAGGGAAAAAAGTGTGCATAAGAAATATGTAAAGGGAAAGAAGTGTGCATAAGAAATATGTAAAGGGAAAGAAGTGTGCATAAGAAATATGTAAAGGGAAAGAAGTGTGCATAAGAAATATGTAAAGGGAAAGAAGTGTGCATAAGAAATATGTAAAGGGAAAGAAGTGTGCATAAGAAATATGTAAAGGGAAAGAAGTGTGCATAAAAAATATGTAAAGGGAAAGAAGTGTGCATAAAAAATATGTAAAGGGAAAGAAGTGTGCATAAGAAATATGTAAAGGGAAAGAAGTGTGCATAAGAAATATGTAAAGGGAAAGAAGTGTGCATAAGAAATATGTAAAGGGAAAACAGTGTGCATAAGAAATATGTAAAGGGAAAGAAGTGTGCATAAGAAATATGTAAAGGGAAAGAAGTGTGCATAAGAAATATGTAAAGGGAAAGAAGTGTGCATAAGAAATATGTAAAGGGAAAGAAGTGTGCATAAGAAATATGTAAAGGGAAAGAAGTGTGCATAAGAAATATGTAAAGGGAAAGAAGTGTGCATAAGAAATATTTAAAGGGAAAGAAGTGTGCATAAGAAATATGTAAAGGGAAAGAAGTGTGCATAAGAAATATGTAAAAGGAAAGAAGTGTGCATAAGAAATATGTAAAGGGAAAGAAGTGTGCATAAGAAATATGTAATGGGAAAGAAGTGTGCATACGAAATATGTAAAGGGAAAGAAGTGTGCATAAGAAATATGTAAAGGGAAAGAAGTGTGCATAAGAAATATGTAAAGGGAAAGAAGTGTGCATAAGAAATATGTAAAGGGAAAGAAGTGTGCATAAGAAATATGAAAAGGGAAAGAAGTGTGCATAAGAAATATGTAAAGGGAAAGAAGTTTGCATAAGAAATATGTAAAGGGAAAGAAGTGTGCATAAGAAATATGTAAAGGGAAAGAAGTGTGCATAAGAAATATGTAAAGGGAAAGAAGTGTGCATAAGAAATATGTAAAGGGAAAGAAGTGTGCATAAGAAATATGTAAAGGGAAAGAAGTGTGCATAAGAAATATGTAAAGGGAAATAAGTGTGCATAAGAAATATGTAAAGGGAAAGAAGTGTGCATAAGAAATATGTAAAGGGAAAGAAGTGTGCATAAGAAATATGTAAAGGGAAAGAAGTGTGCATAAGAAATATGTAAAGGGAAAGAAGTGTGCATAAGAAATATGTAAAGGGAAAGAAGTGTGCATAAGAAATATGTAAAGGGAAAGAAGTGTGCATAAGAAATAAACACATGATGTGGGAACAAGCCCTCGAGTTAAATATGTAAAGGGAAAGAAGTGTGCATAAGAAATATGTAAAGGGAAAGAAGTGTGCATAAGAAATATGTAAAGGGAAAGAAGTGTGCATAAGAAATATGTAAAGGGAAAGAAGTGTGCATAAGAAATATGTAAAGGGAACGAAGTGTGCATAAGAAATATGTAAAGGGAAAGAAGTGTGCATAAGAAATATGTAAAGGGAAAGAAGTGTGCATAAGAAATATGTAAAGGGAAAGAAGTGTGCATAAGAAATATGTAAAGGGAAAGAAGTGTGCATAAGAAATATGTAAAGGGAAAGAAGTGTGCATAAGAAATATGTAAAGGGAAAGAAGTGTGCATAAGAAATATGTAAAGGGAAAGAAGTGTGCATAAGAAATATGTAAAGGGAAAGAAGTGTGCATAAAAAATATGTAAAGGGAAAGAAGTGTGCATAAGAAATATGTAAAGGGAAAGAAGTGTGCATAAGAAATATGTAAAGGGAAAGAAGTGTGCATAATAAATATGTAAAGGGAAAGAAGTGTGCATAAGAAATATGTAAAGGGAAAGAAGTGTGCATAAGAAATATGTAAAGGGAAAGAAGTGTGCATAAGAAATATGTAAAGGGAAAGAAGTGTGCATAAGAAATATGTAAAGGGAAAGAAGTGTGCATAAGAAATATGTAAAGGGAAAGAAGTGTGCATAAGAAATATGTTAAGGGAAAGAAGTGTGCATAAGAAATATGTAAAGGGAAAGAAGAGTGCATAAGAAATATGTAGAGGGAAAGAAGTGTGCATAAGAAATATGTAAAGGGAAAGGAGTGTGCATAATAAATATGTAAAGGGAAAGAAGTGTGCATAAGAAATATGTAAAGGGAAAGAAGTGTGCATAAGAAATATGTAAAGGGAAAGAAGTGTGCATAAGAAATATGTAAAGGGAAAGAAGTGTGCATAAGAAATATGTAAAGGGAAAGAAGTGTGCATAAGAAATATGTAAAGGGAAAGAGGTGTGCATAAGAAATATGTAAAGGGAAAGAAGTGTGCATAAGAAATATGTAAAGGGAAAGAAGTGTGCATAAGAAATATGTAAAGAGAAAGAAGTGTGCATAAGAAATATGTAAAGGGAAAGAAGTGTGCATAAGAAATATGTAAAGGGAAAGAAGTGTGCATAAGAAATATGTAAAGGGAAAGAAGTGTGCATAAGAAATATGTAAAGGGAAAGAAGTGTGCATAAGAAATATGTAAAGGGAAAGAAGTGTGCATAAGAAATATTTAAAGGGAAAGAAGTGTGCATAAGAAATATGTAAAGGGAAAGAAGTGTGCATAAGAAATATGTAAAAGGAAAGAAGTGTGCATAAGAAATATGTAAAGGGAAAGAAGTGTGCATAAGAAATATGTAATGGGAAAGAAGTGTGCATACGAAATATGTAAAGGGAAAGAAGTGTGCATAAGAAATATGTAAAGGGAAAGAAGTGTGCATAAGAAATATGTAAAGGGAAAGAAGTGTGCATAAGAAATATGTGAAGGGAAAGAAGTGTGCATAAGAAATATGAAAAGGGAAAGAAGTGTGCATAAGAAATATGTAAAGGGAAAGAAGTTTGCATAAGAAATATGTAAAGGGAAAGAAGTGTGCATAAGAAATATGTAAAGGGAAAGAAGTGTGCATAAGAAATATGTAAAGGGAAAGAAGTGTGCATAAGAAATATGTAAAGGGAAAGAAGTGTGCATAAGAAATATGTAAAGGGAAAGAAGTGTGCATAAGAAATATGTAAAGGGAAATAAGTGTGCATAAGAAATATGTAAAGGGAAAGAAGTGTGCATAAGAAATATGTAAAGGGAAAGAAGTGTGCATAAGAAATATGTAAAGGGAAAGAAGTGTGCATAAGAAATATGTAAAGGGAAAGAAGTGTGCATAAGAAATATGTAAAGGGAAAGAAGTGTGCATAAGAAATATGTAAAGGGAAAGAAGTGTGCATAAGAAATAAACACATGATGTGGGAACAAGCCCTCGAGTTAAATATGTAAAGGGAAAGAAGTGTGCATAAGAAATATGTAAAGGGAAAGAAGTGTGCATAAGAAATATGTAAAGGGAAAGAAGTGTGCATAAGAAATATGTAAAGGGAAAGAAGTGTGCATAAGAAATATGTAAAGGGAAAGAAGTGTGCATAAGAAATATGTAAAGGGAAAGAAGTGTGCATAAGAAATATGTAAAGGGAAAGAAGTGTGCATAAGAAATATGTAAAGGGAAAGAAGTGTGCATAAGAAATAAACACATGATGTGGGAACAAGCCCTCGAGTTAAATATGTAAAGGGAAAGAAGTGTGCATAAGAAATATGTAAAGGGAAAGAAGTGTGCATAAGAAATAAACACATGATGTGGGAACAAGCCCTCGAGTTAAATATGTAAAGGGAAAGAGGTGTGCATAAGAAATATGTAAAGGGAAAGAAGTGTGCATAAGAAATATGTAAAGGGAAAGAAGTGTGCATAAGAAATATGTAAAGGGAAAGAAGTGTGCATAAGAAATATGTAAAGGGAAAGAAGTGTGCATAAGAAATATGTAAAGGAAAAGAAGTGTGCATAAGAAATATGTAAAGGGAAAGAAGTGTGCATAAGCAATATGTAAAGGGAAAGAAGTGTGCATAAGAAATATGTAAAGGGAAAGAAGTGTGCATAAGAAATATGTAAAGGGAAAGAAGTGTGCATAAGAAATATGTAAAGGGAAAGAAGTGTGCATAAGAAATATGTAAAGGGAAAGAAGTGTGCATAAGAAATATGTAAAGGGAAAGAAGTGTGCATAAGAAATATGTAAAGGGAAAGAAGTGTGCATAAGAAATATGTAAAGGGAAAGAAGTGTGCATAAGAAATATGTAAAGGGAAAGAAGTGTGCATAAGAAATATGTAAAGGGAAAGAAGTGTGCATAAGAAATATGTAAAGGAAAAGAAGTGTGCATAAGAAATATGTAAAGGGAAAGAAGTGTGCATAAGAAATATGTAAAGGGAAAGAAGTGTGCATAAGAAATATGTAAAGGGAAAGAAGTGTGCATAAGAAATAAACACATGATGTGGGAACAAGCCCTCGAGTTAAATATGTAAAGGGAAAGAAGTGTGCATAAGAAATATGTAAAGGGAAAGAAGTGTGCATAAGAAATATGTAAAGGGAAAGAAGTGTGCATAAGAAATATGTAAAGGGAAAGAAGTGTGCATAAGAAATATGTAAAGGGAAAGAAGTGTGCATAAGAAATATGTAAAGGGAAAGAAGTGTGCATAAGAAATATGTAAAGGGAAAGAAGTGTGCATAAGAAATATGTAAAGGGAAAGAAGTGTGCATAAAAAATATGTAAAGGGAAAGAAGTGTGCATAAGAAATATGTAAAGGGAAAGAAGTGTGCATAAGAAATATGTAAAGGGAAAGAAGTGTGCATAAGAAATATGTAAAGGGAAAGAAGTGTGCATAATAAATATGTAAAGGGAAAGAAGTGTGCATAAGAAATATGTAAAGGGAAAGAAGTGTGCATAAGAAATATGTAAAGGGAAAGAAGTGTGCATAAGAAATAAACACATGATGTGGGAACAAGCCCTCGAGTTAAATATGTAAAGGGAAATAAGTGTGCATAAGAAATATGTAAAGGGAAAGAAGTGTGCATAAGAAATATGTAAAGGGAAAGAAGTGTGCATAATAATAATAATAATAATAATAATAATTTGGGAGGCTAATCATCCTTACTTGCAGCTGGTGTGCTGAATTGCGAAGGACGCGGCTACAACGTGGTCGAGTCGCTGGCACGTAAAGGCGCCTACGGCAGCCGGCCACATCGACTCATATATGACTACGGAGCACAGCCTGAGATCGAAAGTGTTTGATTTTTCAGGAGGGAGGAAAACCGGATGACCTGGAAAAAACCCTCGTGGCACAGGAGAGAACCAACGCACAACTCTACTCACATATGGTCCGGGCCGGGAATCGAACCCGGGCCACATTGGTGAGAGGCAAGCGCTTTACACACAAGCCTTTACACACATATAATAAATATGTAAAGGGAAAGTAGTGTGCATACGAAATATGTAAAGGGAAAGAAGTGTGCATAAGAAATATGTAAAGGGAAAGAAGTGTGCATAAGAAATATGTAAAGGGAAAGAAGTGTGCATAAGAAATATGTAAAGAGAAAGAAGTGTGCATAAGAAATATGTAAAGGGAAATAAGTGTGCATAAGAAATATGTAAAGGGAAAGAAGTGTGCATAAGAAATATGTAAAGGGAAAGAAGTGTGCATAAGAAATATGTAAAGGAAAAGAAGTGTGCATAAGAAATATGTAAAGGGAAAGAAGTGTGCATAAGAAATATGTAAAGGGAAAGAAGTGTGCATAAGAAATATGTAAAGGGAAAGAAGTGTGCATAAGAAATAAACACATGATGTGGGAACAAGCCCTCGAGTTAAATATGTAAAGGGAAAGAAGTGTGCATAAGAAATATGTAAAGGGAAAGAAGTGTGCATAAGAAATATGTAAAGGGAAAGAAGTGTGCATAAGAAATATGTAAAGGGAAAGAAGTGTGCATAAGAAATATGTAAAGGGAAAGAAGTGTGCATAAGAAATATGTAAAGGGAAAGAAGTGTGCATAAGAAATATGTAAAGGGAAAGAAGTGTGCATAAGAAATATGTAAAGGGAAAGAAGTGTGCATAAAAAATATGTAAAGGGAAAGAAGTGTGCATAAGAAATATGTAAAGGGAAAGAAGTGTGCATAAGAAATATGTAAAGGGAAAGAAGTGTGCATAAGAAATATGTAAAGGGAAAGAAGTGTGCATAAGAAATAAACACATGATGTGGGAACAAGCCCTCGAGTTAAATATGTAAAGGGAAAGAAGTGTGCATAAGAAATATGTAAAGGGAAAGAAGTGTGCATAAGAAATATGTAAAGGGAAAGAAGTGTGCATAATAATAATAATAATAATAATAATAATTTGGGAGGCTAATCATCCTTACTTGCAGCTGGTGTGCTGAATTGCGAAGGACGCGGCTACAACGTGGTCGAGTCGCTGGCACGTAAAGGCGCCTACGGCAGCCGGCCACATCGACTCATATATGACTACGGAGCACAGCCTGAGATCGAAAGTGTTTGATTTTTCAGGAGGGAGGAAAACCGGATGACCTGGAAAAAACCCTCGTGGCACAGGAGAGAACCAACGCACAACTCTACTCACATATGGTCCGGGCCGGGAATCGAACCCGGGCCACATTGGTGAGAGGCAAGCGCTTTACACACAAGCCTTTACACACATATAATAAATATGTAAAGGGAAAGTAGTGTGCATACGAAATATGTAAAGGGAAAGAAGTGTGCATAAGAAAGATGTAAAGGGAAAGAAGTGTGCATAAGAAATATGTAAAGGGAAAGAAGTGTGCATAAGAAATATGTAAAGGGAAAGAAGTGTGCATAAGAAATATGTAAAGGGAAAGAAGTGTGCATAAGAAATATGTAAAGGGAAAGAAGTGTGCATAATAAATATGTAAAGAGAAAGAAGTGTGCATAAGAAATATGTAAAGGGAAATAAGTGTGCATAAGAAATATGTAAAGGGAAAGAAGTGTGCATAAGAAATATGTAAAGGGAAAGAAGTGTGCATAAGAAATATGTAAAGGGAAAGAAGTGTGCATAAGAAATATGTAAAATGAAAGAAGTGTGCATAAGAAATATGTAAAGGGAAAGAAGTGTGCATAAGAAATATGTAAAGGGAAAGAAGTGTGCATAAGAAATATGTAAAGGGAAAGAAGTGTGCATAAGAAATATGTAAAGGGAAAGAAGTGTGCATAATAAATATGTAAAGGGAAAGAAGTGTGCATAAGAAATATGTAAAGGGAAAGAAGTGTGCATAATAAATATGTAAAGGGAAAGAAGTGTGCATAAGAAATATGTAAAGGGAAAGAAGTGTGCATAAGAAATATGTAAAGGGAAAGAAGTGTGCATAAGAAATATGTAAAGGGAAAGAAGTGTGCATAAGAAATATGTAAAGGGAAAGAAGTGTGCATAAGAAATATGTAAAGGGAAAGAAGTGTGCATAAGAAATATGTAAAGGGAAAGAAGTGTGCATAAGAAATATGTAAAGGGAAAGAAGTGTGCATAAGAAATATGTAAAGGGAAAGAAGTGTGCATAAGAAATATGTAAAGGGAAAGAAGTGTGCATAAGAAATATGTAAAGGGAAAGAAGTGTGCATAAGAAATATGTAAAGGGAAAGAAGTGTGCATAAGAAATATGTAAAGGGAAAGAAGTGTGCATAAGAAATATGTAAAGGGAAAGAAGTGTGCATACGAAATATGTAAAGGGAAAGAAGTGTGCATAAGAAATATGTAAAGGGAAAGAAGTGTGCATAAGAAATATGTAAAGGGAAAGAAGTGTGCATAAGAAATATGTAAAGGGAAAGAAGTGTGCATAAGAAATATATAAAGGGAAAGAAGTGTGCATAAGAAATATGTAAAGGGAAAGAAGTGTGCATAAGAAATATGTAAAGGGAAAGAAGTGTGCATAAGAAATATGTAAAGGGACAGAAGTGTGCATAAGAAATATGTAAAGGGAAAGAAGTGTGCATAAGAAATATGTAAAGGGAAAGAAGTGTGCATAAGAAATAAACACATGATGTGGGAACAAGCCCTCGAGTTAAATATGTAAAGGGAAAGAAGTGTGCATAAGAAATATGTAAAGGGAAAGAAGTGTGCATAAGAAATATGTAAAGGGAAAGAAGTGTGCATAAGAAATATGTAAAGGGAAAGAAGTGTGCATACGAAATATGTAAAGGGAAAGAAGTGTGCATACGAAATATGTAAAGGGAAAGAAGTGTGCATAAGAAATATGTAAAGGGAAAGAAGTGTGCATAAGAAATATGTAAAGGGAAAGAAGTGTGCATAAGAAATATGTAAAGGGAAAGAAGTGTGCATAAGAAATATGTAAAGGGAAAGAAGTGTGCATAAGAAATATGTAAAGGGAAAGAAGTGTGCATAGGAAATATGTAAAGGGAAAGAAGTGTGCATAAGAAATATGTAAAGGGAAAGAAGTGTGCATAAGAAATAAACACATGATGTGGGAACAAGCCCTCGAGTTAAATATGTAAAGGGAAAGAAGTGTGCATAAGAAATATGTAAAGGGAAAGAAGTGTGCATAAGAAATATGTAAAGGGAAAGAAGTGTGCATAAGAAATATGTAAAGGGAAAGAACTGTGCATAAGAAATATGTAAAGGGAAAGAAGTGTGCATAAGAAATATGTAAAGGGAAAGAAGTGTGCATAAGAAATATGTAAAGGGAAAGAAGTGTGCATAAGAAATATGTAAAGGGGAAGAAGTGTGCATAAGAAATATGTAAAGGGAAAGAAGTGTGCATAAGAAATATGTAAAGGGAAAGAAGTGTGCATATGAAATATGTAAAGGGAAAGAAGTGTGCATAAGAAATATGTAAAGGGAAAGAAGTGTGCATAAGAAATATGTAAAGGGAAAGAAGTGTGCATAAGAAATATGTAAAGGGAAAGAAGTGTGCATAAGAAATATGTAAAGGGAAAGAAGTGTGCATAATAAATATGTAAAGGGAAAGAAGTGTGCATAATAAATATGTAAAGGGAAAGAAGTGTGCATAAGAAATATGTAAAGGGAAAGAAGTGTGCATAAGAAATATGTAAAGGGAAAGAAGTGTGCATAAGAAATATGTAAAGGGAAAGAAGTGTGCATAAGAAATATGTAAAGGGAAAGAAGTGTGCATAAGAAATATGTAAAGGGAAAGAAGTGTGCATAAGAAATATGTAAAGGGAAAGAAGTGTGCATAAGAAATATGTAAAGGGAAAGAAGTGTGCATAAGAAATATGTAAAGGGAAAGAAGTGTGCATAAGAAATATGTAAAGGGAAAGAAGTGTGCATAAGAAATATGTAAAGGGAAAGAAGTGTGCATAAGAAATATGTAAAGAGAAAGAAGTGTGCATAAGAAATATGTAAAGGGAAAGAAGTGTGCATAAGAAATATGTAAAGGGAAAGAAGTGTGCATAAGAAATATGTAAAGGGAAAGAAGTGTGCATAAGAAATATGTAAAGAGAAAGAAGTGTGCATACGAAATATGTAAAGGGAAAGAAGTGTGCATAAGAAATATGTAAAGGGAAAGAAGTGTGCATAAGAAATATGTAAAGGGAAAGAAGTGTGCATAAGAAATATGTAAAGGGAAAGAAGTGTGCATAAGAAATATGTAAAGGGAAAGAAGTGTGCATAAGAAATATGTAAAGGGAAAGAAGTGTGCATACGAAATATGTAAAGGGAAAGAAGCTTGCATAAGAAATATGTAAAGGGAAAGAAGTGTGCATAAGAAATAAACACATGATGTGGGAACAAGCCCTCGAGTTAAATATGTAAAGGGAAAGAAGTGTGCATAAGAAATATGTAAAGGGAAAGAAGTGTGCATAAGAAATATGTAAAGGGAAAGAAGTGTGCATAAGAAATATTTAAAGGGAAAGAAGTGTGCATAAGAAATATGTAAAGGGAAAGAAGTGTGCATAAGAAATATGTAAAGGGAAAGAAGTGTGCATACAAAATATGTAAAGGGAAAGAAGTGTGCATAAGAAATATGTAAAGGGAAAGAAGTGTGCATAAGAAATAAACACATGATGTGGGAACAAGCCCTCGAGTTAAATATGTAAAGGGAAAGAAGTGTGCATAAGAAATATGTAAAGGGAAAGAAGTGTGCATAAGAAATATGTAAAGGGAAAGAAGTGTGCATAAGAAATATGTAAAGGGAAAGAAGTGTGCATAAGAAATATGTAAAGGGAAAGAAGTGTGCTTAAGAAATATGTAAAGGGAAAGAAGTGTGCATAAGAAATATGTAAAGGGAAAGAAGTGTGCATAAGAAATATGTAAAGGGAAAGAAGTGTGCATAAGAAATATGTAAAGGGAAAGAAGAGTGCATAAGAAATATGTAAAGGGAAAGAAGTGTGCATAAGAAATATGTAAAGGGAAAGAAGTGTGCATAAGAAATATGTAAAGGGAAAGAAGTGTGCATAAGAAATATGTAAAGGGAAAGAAGTGTGCATAAGAAATATGTAAAGGGAAAGAAGTGTGCATAAGAAATATGTAAAGGGAAAGAAGTGTGCATAAGAAATATGTAAAGGGAAAGAAGTGTGCATAAGAAATATGTAAAGGGAAAGAAGTGTGCATAAGAAATATGTAAAGGGAAAGAAGTGTGCATAAGAAATATGTAAAGGGAAAGAAGTGTGCATAAGAAATATGTAAAGGGAAAGAAGTGTGCATAAGAAATATGTAAAGGGAAAGAAGTGTGCATAAGAAATATGTAAAGGGAAAGAAGTGTGCATAAGGAATATGTAAAGGGAAAGAAGTGTGCATAAGAAATATGTAAAGGGAAAGAAGTGTGCATAAGAAATATGTAAAGGGGAAGAAGTGTGCATAAGAAATAAACACATGATGTGGGAACAAGCCCTCGAGTTAAATATGTAAAGGGAAAGAAGTGTGCATAATAAATATGTAAAGGGAAAGAAGTGTGCATAAGAAATATGTAAAGGGAAAGAAGTGTGCATAAGAAATATGTAAAGGGAAAGAAGTGTGCATAAGAAATATGTAAAGGGAAAGAAGTGTGCATAAGAAATATGTAAAGGGAAAGAAGTGTGCATAAGAAATATGTAAAGGGATAGAAGTGTGCATAAGAAATATGTAAAGGGAAAGAAGTGTGCATAAGAAATATGTAAAGGGAAAGAAGTGTGCATAAGAAATATGTAAAGGGAAAGAAGTGTGCATAAGAAATATGTAAAGAGAAAGAAGTGTGCATAAGAAATATGTAAAGGGAAAGAAGTGTGCATAAGAAATATGTAAAGGGAAAGAAGTGTGCATAAGAAATATGTAAAGGGAAAGAAGTGTGCATAAGAAATATGTAAAGGGAAAGAAGTGTGCATAAGAAATATGTAAAGGGAAAGAAGTGTGCATAAGAAATATGTAAATGGAAAGAAGCATGCATAAGAAATATGTAAAGGGAAAGAAGTGTGCATAAGAAATATGTAAAGGGAAAGAAGTGTGCATAAGAAATATGTAAAGGGAAAGAAGTGTACATAAGAAATATGTAAAGGGAAAGAAGTGTGCATAAGAAATATGTAAAGGGAAAGAAGTGTGCATAAGAAATATGTAAAGGGAAAGAAGTGTGCATAAGAAATATGTAAAGGGAAAGAAGTGTGCATAAGAAATATGTAAAGGGAAAGAAGTGTGCATAAGAAATATGTAAAGGGAAAGAAGTGTGCATAAGAAATATGTAAAGGGAAAGAAGTGTGCATAAGAAATATGTAAAGGGAAAGAAGTGTGCATAAGAAATATGTAAAGGGAAAGAAGTGTGCATAAGAAATATGTAAAGGGAAAGAAGTGTGCATAAGAAATATGTAAAGGGAAAGAAGTGTGCATAAGAAATATGTAAAGGGAAAGAAGTGTGCATAAGAAATATGTAAAGGGAAAGAAGTGTGCATAAGAAATATGTAAAGGGAAAGAAGTGTGCATAAGAAATATGTAAAGGGAAAGAAGTGTGCATAAGAAATATGTAAAGGGAAAGAAGTGTGCATAAGAAATATGTAAAGGGAAAGAAGTGTGCATAAGAAATATGTAAAGGGAAAGAAGTGTGCATACGAAATATGTAAAGGGAAAGAAGTGTGCATAAGAAATATGTAAAGGGAAAGAAGTGTGCATAAGAAATATGTAAAGGGAAAGAAGTGTGCATAAGAAATATGTAAAGGGAAAGAAGTGTGCATAAGAAATATATAAAGGGAAAGAAGTGTGCATAAGAAATATGTAAAGGGAAAGAAGTGTGCATAAGAAATATGTAAAGGGAAAGAAGTGTGCATAAGAAATATGTAAAGGGACAGAAGTGTGCATAAGAAATATGTAAAGGGAAAGAAGTGTGCATAAGAAATATGTAAAGGGAAAGAAGTGTGCATAAGAAATAAACACATGATGTGGGAACAAGCCCTCGAGTTAAATATGTAAAGGGAAAGAAGTGTGCATAAGAAATATGTAAAGGGAAAGAAGTGTGCATAAGAAATATGTAAAGGGAAAGAAGTGTGCATAAGAAATATGTAAAGGGAAAGAAGTGTGCATACGAAATATGTAAAGGGAAAGAAGTGTGCATACGAAATATGTAAAGGGAAAGAAGTGTGCATAAGAAATATGTAAAGGGAAAGAAGTGTGCATAAGAAATATGTAAAGGGAAAGAAGTGTGCATAAGAAATATGTAAAGGGAAAGAAGTGTGCATAAGAAATATGTAAAGGGAAAGAAGTGTGCATAAGAAATATGTAAAGGGAAAGAAGTGTGCATAAGAAATATGTAAAGGGAAAGAAGTGTGCATAAGAAATATGTAAAGGGAAAGAAGTGTGCATAAGAAATAAACACATGATGTGGGAACAAGCCCTCGAGTTAAATATGTAAAGGGAAAGAAGTGTGCATAAGAAATATGTAAAGGGAAAGAAGTGTGCATAAGAAATATGTAAAGGGAAAGAAGTGTGCATAAGAAATATGTAAAGGGAAAGAACTGTGCATAAGAAATATGTAAAGGGAAAGAAGTGTGCATAAGAAATATGTAAAGGGAAAGAAGTGTGCATAAGAAATATGTAAAGGGAAAGAAGTGTGCATAAGAAATATGTAAAGGGGAAGAAGTGTGCATAAGAAATATGTAAAGGGAAAGAAGTGTGCATAAGAAATATGTAAAGGGAAAGAAGTGTGCATATGAAATATGTAAAGGGAAAGAAGTGTGCATAAGAAATATGTAAAGGGAAAGAAGTGTGCATAAGAAATATGTAAAGGGAAAGAAGTGTGCATAAGAAATATGTAAAGGGAAAGAAGTGTGCATAAGAAATATGTAAAGGGAAAGAAGTGTGCATAATAAATATGTAAAGGGAAAGAAGTGTGCATAATAAATATGTAAAGGGAAAGAAGTGTGCATAAGAAATATGTAAAGGGAAAGAAGTGTGCATAAGAAATATGTAAAGGGAAAGAAGTGTGCATAAGAAATATGTAAAGGGAAAGAAGTGTGCATAAGAAATATGTAAAGGGAAAGAAGTGTGCATAAGAAATATGTAAAGGGAAAGAAGTGTGCATAAGAAATATGTAAAGGGAAAGAAGTGTGCATAAGAAATATGTAAAGGGAAAGAAGTGTGCATAAGAAATATGTAAAGGGAAAGAAGTGTGCATAAGAAATATGTAAAGGGAAAGAAGTGTGCATAAGAAATATGTAAAGGGAAAGAAGTGTGCATAAGAAATATGTAAAGAGAAAGAAGTGTGCATAAGAAATATGTAAAGGGAAAGAAGTGTGCATAAGAAATATGTAAAGGGAAAGAAGTGTGCATAAGAAATATGTAAAGGGAAAGAAGTGTGCATAAGAAATATGTAAAGAGAAAGAAGTGTGCATACGAAATATGTAAAGGGAAAGAAGTGTGCATAAGAAATATGTAAAGGGAAAGAAGTGTGCATAAGAAATATGTAAAGGGAAAGAAGTGTGCATAAGAAATATGTAAAGGGAAAGAAGTGTGCATAAGAAATATGTAAAGGGAAAGAAGTGTGCATAAGAAATATGTAAAGGGAAAGAAGTGTGCATACGAAATATGTAAAGGGAAAGAAGCTTGCATAAGAAATATGTAAAGGGAAAGAAGTGTGCATAAGAAATAAACACATGATGTGGGAACAAGCCCTCGAGTTAAATATGTAAAGGGAAAGAAGTGTGCATAAGAAATATGTAAAGGGAAAGAAGTGTGCATAAGAAATATGTAAAGGGAAAGAAGTGTGCATAAGAAATATTTAAAGGGAAAGAAGTGTGCATAAGAAATATGTAAAGGGAAAGAAGTGTGCATAAGAAATATGTAAAGGGAAAGAAGTGTGCATACAAAATATGTAAAGGGAAAGAAGTGTGCATAAGAAATATGTAAAGGGAAAGAAGTGTGCATAAGAAATAAACACATGATGTGGGAACAAGCCCTCGAGTTAAATATGTAAAGGGAAAGAAGTGTGCATAAGAAATATGTAAAGGGAAAGAAGTGTGCATAAGAAATATGTAAAGGGAAAGAAGTGTGCATAAGAAATATGTAAAGGGAAAGAAGTGTGCATAAGAAATATGTAAAGGGAAAGAAGTGTGCTTAAGAAATATGTAAAGGGAAAGAAGTGTGCATAAGAAATATGTAAAGGGAAAGAAGTGTGCATAAGAAATATGTAAAGGGAAAGAAGTGTGCATAAGAAATATGTAAAGGGAAAGAAGAGTGCATAAGAAATATGTAAAGGGAAAGAAGTGTGCATAAGAAATATGTAAAGGGAAAGAAGTGTGCATAAGAAATATGTAAAGGGAAAGAAGTGTGCATAAGAAATATGTAAAGGGAAAGAAGTGTGCATAAGAAATATGTAAAGGGAAAGAAGTGTGCATAAGAAATATGTAAAGGGAAAGAAGTGTGCATAAGAAATATGTAAAGGGAAAGAAGTGTGCATAAGAAATATGTAAAGGGAAAGAAGTGTGCATAAGAAATATGTAAAGGGAAAGAAGTGTGCATAAGAAATATGTAAAGGGAAAGAAGTGTGCATAAGAAATATGTAAAGGGAAAGAAGTGTGCATAAGAAATATGTAAAGGGAAAGAAGTGTGCATAAGAAATATGTAAAGGGAAAGAAGTGTGCATAAGGAATATGTAAAGGGAAAGAAGTGTGCATAAGAAATATGTAAAGGGAAAGAAGTGTGCATAAGAAATATGTAAAGGGGAAGAAGTGTGCATAAGAAATAAACACATGATGTGGGAACAAGCCCTCGAGTTAAATATGTAAAGGGAAAGAAGTGTGCATAATAAATATGTAAAGGGAAAGAAGTGTGCATAAGAAATATGTAAAGGGAAAGAAGTGTGCATACAAAATATGTAAAGGGAAAGAAGTGTGCATAAGAAATATGTAAAGGGAAAGAAGTGTGCATAAGAAATAAACACATGATGTGGGAACAAGCCCTCGAGTTAAATATGTAAAGGGAAAGAAGTGTGCATAAGAAATATGTAAAGGGAAAGAAGTGTGCATAAGAAATATGTAAAGGGAAAGAAGTGTGCATAAGAAATATGTAAAGGGAAAGAAGTGTGCATAAGAAATATGTAAAGGGAAAGAAGTGTGCATAAGAAATATGTAAAGGGAAAGAAGTGTGCATAAGAAATATGTAAAGGGAAAGAAGAGTGCATAAGAAATATGTAAAGGGAAAGAAGTGTGCATAAGAAATATGTAAAGGGAAAGAAGTGTGCATAAGAAATATGTAAAGGGAAAGAAGTGTGCATAAGAAATATGTAAAGGGAAAGAAGTGTGCATAAGAAATATGTAAAGGGAAAGAAGTGTGCATAAGAAATATGTAAAGGGAAAGAAGTGTGCATAAGAAATATGTAAAGGGAAAGAAGTGTGCATAAGAAATATGTAAAGGGAAAGAAGTGTGCATAAGAAATATGTAAAGGGAAAGAAGTGTGCATAAGAAATATGTAAAGGGAAAGAAGTGTGCATAAGAAATATGTAAAGGGAAAGAAGTGTGCATAAGAAATATGTAAAGGGAAAGAAGTGTGCATAAGAAATATGTAAAGGGAAAGAAGTGTGCATAAGGAATATGTAAAGGGAAAGAAGTGTGCATAAGAAATATGTAAAGGGAAAGAAGTGTGCATAAGAAATATGTAAAGGGAAAGAAGTGTGCATAAGAAATATGTAAAGGGAAAGAAGTGTGCATAAGAAATATGTAAAGGGAAAGAAGTGTGCATAAGAAATATGTAAAGGGAAAGAAGTGTGCATAAGAAATATTTAAAGGGAAAGAAGTGTGCATAAGAAATATGTAAAGGGAAAGAAGTGTGCATAAGAAATATGTAAAGGGAAAGAAGTGTGCATACAAAATATGTAAAGGGAAAGAAGTGTGCATAAGAAATATGTAAAGGGAAAGAAGTGTGCATAAGAAATAAACACATGATGTGGGAACAAGCCCTCGAGTTAAATATGTAAAGGGAAAGAAGTGTGCATAAGAAATATGTAAAGGGAAAGAAGTGTGCATAAGAAATATGTAAAGGGAAAGAAGTGTGCATAAGAAATATGTAAAGGGAAAGAAGTGTGCATAAGAAATATGTAAAGGGAAAAAAGTGTGTATAAGAAATATGTAAAGGGAAAGAAGTGTGCATAAGAAATATGTAAAGGGAAAGAAGTGTGCATAAGAAATATGTAAAGGGAAAGAAGTGTGCATAAGAAATATGTAAAGGGAAAGAAGAGTGCATAAGAAATATGTAAAGGGAAAGAAGTGTGCATAAGAAATATGTAAAGGGAAAGAAGTGTGCATAAGAAATATGTAAAGGGAAAGAAGTGTGCATAAGAAATATGTAAAGGGAAAGAAGTGTGCATAAGAAATATGTAAAGGGAAAGAAGTGTGCATAAGAAATATGTAAAGGGAAAGAAGTGTGCATAAGAAATATGTAAAGGGAAAGAAGTGTGCATAAGAAATATGTAAAGGGAAAGAAGTGTGCATAAGAAATATGTAAAGGGAAAGAAGTGTGCATAAGAAATATGTAAAGGGAAAGAAGTGTGCATAAGAAATATGTAAAGGGAAAGAAGTGTGCATAAGAAATATGTAAAGGGAAAGAAGTGTGCATAAGAAATATGTAAAGGGAAAGAAGTGTGCATAAGGAATATGTAAAGGGAAAGAAGTGTGCATAAGAAATATGTAAAGGGAAAGAAGTGTGCATAAGAAATATGTAAAGGGGAAGAAGTGTGCATAAGAAATAAACACATGATGTGGGAACAAGCCCTCGAGTTAAATATGTAAAGGGAAAGAAGTGTGCATAAGAAATATGTAAAGGGAAAGAAGTGTGCATAAGAAATATGTAAAGGGAAAGAAGTGTGCATAAGAAATATGTAAAGGGAAAGAAGTGTGCATAAGAAATATGTAAAGGGAAAGAAGTGTGCATAAGAAATATGTAAAGGGAAAGAAGTGTGCATAAGAAATATGTAAAGGGATAGAAGTGTGCATAAGAAATATGTAAAGGGAAAGAAGTGTGCATAAGAAATATGTAAAGGGAAAGAAGTGTGCATAAGAAATATGTAAAGGGAAAGAAGTGTGCATAAGAAATATGTAAAGAGAAAGAAGTGTGCATAAGAAATATGTAAAGGGAAAGAAGTGTGCATAAGAAATATGTAAAGGGAAAGAAGTGTGCATAAGAAATATGTAAAGGGAAAGAAGTGTGCATAAGAAATATGTAAAGGGAAAGAAGTGTGCATAAGAAATATGTAAAGGGAAAGAAGTGTGCATAAGAAATATGTAAATGGAAAGAAGCATGCATAAGAAATATGTAAAGGGAAAGAAGTGTGCATAAGAAATATGTAAAGGGAAAGAAGTGTGCATAAGAAATATGTAAAGGGAAAGAAGTGTGCATAAGAAATATGTAAAGGGAAAGAAGTGTGCATAAGAAATATGTAAAGGGAAAGAAGTGTGCATAAGAAATATGTAAAGGGAAAGAAGTGTGCATAAGAAATATGTAAAGGGAAAGAAGTGTGCATAAGAAATATGTAAAGGGAAAGAAGTGTGCATAAGAAATATGTAAAGGGAAAGAAGTGTGCATAAGAAATATGTAAAGGGAAAGAAGTGTGCATAAGAAATATGTAAAGGGAAAGAAGTGTGCATAAGAAATATGTAAAGGGAAAGAAGTGTGCATAAGAAATATGTAAAGGGAAAGAAGTGTGCATAAGAAATATGTAAAGGGAAAGAAGTGTGCATAAGAAATATGTAAAGGGAAAGAAGTGTGCATAAGAAATATGTAAAGGGAAAGAAGTGTGCATAAGAAATATGTAAAGGGAAAGAAGTGTGCATAAGAAATATGTAAAGGGAAAGAAGTGTGCATAAGAAATATGTAAAGGGAAAGAAGTGTGCATAAGAAATATGTAAAGGGAAAGAAGTGTGCATAAGAAATATGTAAAGGGAAAGAAGTGTGCATAAGAAATATGTAAAGGGAAAGAAGTGTGCATAAGAAATATGTAAAGGGAAAGAAGTGTGCATAAGAAATATGTAAAGGGAAAGAAGTGTGCATAAGAAATATGTAAAGGGAAAGAAGTGTGCATAAGAAATATGTAAAGGGAAAGAAGTGTGCATAAGAAATATGTAAAGGGAAAGAAGTGTGCATAAGAAATATGTAAAGGGAAAAAAGTGTGCATAAGAAATATGTAAAGGGAAAGAGGTGTGCATAAGAAATATGTAAAGGGATAGAAGTGTGCATAAGAAATATGTAAAGGGAAAGAAGTGTGCATAAGAAATATGTAAAGGGAAAGAAGTGTGCATAAGAAATATGTAAAGGGAAAGAAGTGTGCATAAGAAATATGTAAAGGGAAAGAAGTGTGCATAAGAAATATGTAAAGGGAAAGAAGTGTGCATAAGAAATATGTAAAGGGAAAGAAGTGTGCATAAGAAATAAACACATGATGTGGGAACAAGCCCTCGAGTTAAATATGTAAAGGGAAAGAAGTGTGCATAAGAAATATGTAAAGGGAAAGAAGTGTGCATAAGAAATATGTAAAGGGAAAGAAGTGTGCATAAGAAATATGTAAAGGGAAAGAAGTGTGCATAAGAAATATGTAAAGGGAAAGAAGTGTGCATAAGAAATATGTAAAGGGAAAGAAGTGTGCATAAGAAATATGTAAAGGGAAAGAAGTGTGCATAAGAAATATGTAAAGGGAAAGAAGTGTGCATAAGAAATATGTAAAGGGAAAGAAGTGTGCATACGAAATATGTAAAGGGAAAGAAGTGTGCATAATAAATATGTAAAGGGAAAGAAGTGTGCATAAGAAATATGTAAAGGGAAAGAAGTGTGCATAAGAAATATGTAAAGGGAAAGAAGTGTGCATAAGAAATATGTAAAGGGAAAGAAGTGTGCATAAGAAATATGTAAAGGGAAAGAAGTGTGCATAAGAAATATGTAAAGGGAAAGAAGTGTGCATAAGAAATATGTAAAGGGAAAGAAGTGTGCATAAGAAATATGTAAAGGGAAAGAAGTGTGCATAAGAAATATGTAAAGGGAAAGAAGTGTGCATAAGAAATATGTAAAGGGAAAGAAGTGTGCATAAGAAATATGTAAAGGGAAAGAAGTGTGCATAAGAAATATGTAAAGGGAAAGAAGTGTGCATAAGAAATATGTAAAGGGAAAGAAGTGTGCATAAGAAATATGTAAAGGGAAAGAAGTGTGCATAAGAAATATGTAAAGGGAAAGAAGTGTGCATAAGAAATATGTAAAGGGAAAGAAGTGTGCATAAGAAATATGTAAAGGGAAAGAAGTGTGCATAAGAAATATGTAAAGGGAAAGAAGTGTGCATAAGAAATATGTAAAGGGAAAGAAGTGTGCATAAGAAATATGTAAAGGGAAAGAAGTGTGCATAAGAAATATGTAAAGGGAAAGAAGTGTGCATAAGAAATATGTAAAGGGAAAGAAGTGTGCATAAGAAATATGTAAAGGGAAAGAAGTGTGCATAAGAAATATGTAAAGGGAAAGAAGTGTGCATAAGAAATATGTAAAGGGAAAGAAGTGTGCATAAGAAATATGTAAAGGGAAAGAAGTGTGCATAAGAAATATGTAAAGGGAAAGAAGTGTGCATAAGAAATAAACACATGATGTGGGAACAAGCCCTCGAGTTAAATATGTAAAGGGAAAGAAGTGTGCATAAGAAATATGTAAAGGGAGAGAAGTGTGCATAAGAAATATGTAAAGGGAAAGAAGTGTGCATAAGAAATATGTAAAGGGAAAGAAGTGTGCATAAGAAATATGTAAAGGGAAAGAAGTGTGCATAAGAAATATGTAAAGGGAAAGAAGTGTGCATAAGAGATATGTAAAGGGAAAGAAGTGTGCATAAGAAATATGTAAAGGAAAAGAAGTGTGCATAAGAAATATGTAAAGGGAAAGAAGTGTGCATAAGAAATATGTAAAGGGAAAGAAGTGTGCATACGAAATATGTAAAGGGAAAGAAGTGTGCATAAGAAATATGTAAAGGGAAAGAAGTGTGCATAAGAAATATGTAAAGGGAAAGAAGTGTGCATAAGAAATATGTAAAGGGAAAGAAGTGTGCATAAGAAATATGTAAAGGGAAAGAAGTGTGCATAAGAAATATGTAAAGGGAAAGAAGTGTGCATAAGAAATATGTAAAGGGAAAGAAGTGTGCATAAGAAATATGTAAAGGGAAAGAAGTGTGCATAAGAAATATGTAAAGGGAAAGAAGTGTGCATAAGAAATATGTAAAGGGAAAGAAGTGTGCATAAGAAATATGTAAAGGGAAAGAAGTGTGCATAAGAAATATGTAAAGGGAAAGAAGTGTGCATACGAAATATGTAAAGGGAAAGAAGTGTGCATAAGAAATATGTAAAGGGAAAGAAGTGTGCATACGAAATATGTAAAGGGAAAGAAGTGTGCATAAGAAATATGTAAAGGGAAAGAAGTGTGCATAAGAAATAAACACATGATGTGGGAACAAGCCCTCGAGTTAAATATGTAAAGGGAAAGAAGTGTGCATAAGAAATATGTAAAGGGAAAGAAGTGTGCATAAGAAATATGTAAAGGGAAAGAAGTGTGCATAAGAAATATGTAAAGGGAAAGAAGTGTGCATAAGAAATATGTAAAGGGAAAGAAGTGTGCATACGAAATATGTAAAGGGAAAGAAGTGTGCATAAGAAATATGTAAAGGGAAAGAAGTGTGCATAAGAAATATGTAAAGGGAAAGAAGTGTGCATAAGAAATATGTAAAGGGAAAGAAGTGTGCATAAGAAATATGTAAAGGGAAAGAAGTGTGCATAAGAAATATGTAAAGGGAAAGAAGTGTGCATAAGAAATATGTAAAGGGAAAGAAGTGTGCATAAGAAATATGTAAAGGGAAAGAAGTGTGCATAAGAAATATGTAAAGGGAAAGAAGTGTGCATAAGAAATATGTAAAGGGAAAGAAGTGTGCATAAGAAATATGTAAAGGGAAAGAAGTGTGCATAAGAAATATGTAAAGGGAAAAAAGTGTGCATAAGAAATATGTAAAGGGAAAGAGGTGTGCATAAGAAATATGTAAAGGGATAGAAGTGTGCATAAGAAATATGTAAAGGGAAAGAAGTGTGCATAAGAAATATGTAAAGGGAAAGAAGTGTGCATAAGAAATATGTAAAGGGAAAGAAGTGTGCATAAGAAATATGTAAAGGGAAAGAAGTGTGCATAAGAAATATGTAAAGGGAAAGAAGTGTGCATAAGAAATATGTAAAGGGAAAGAAGTGTGCATAAGAAATATGTAAAGGGAAAGAAGTGTGCATAAGAAATATGTAAAGGGAAAGAAGTGTGCATAAGAAATATGTAAAGGGAAAGAAGTGTGCATAAGAAATATGTAAAGGGAAAGAAGTGTGCACAAGAAATATGTAAAGGGAAAGAAGTGTGCATAAGAAATATGTAAAGGGAAAGAAGTGTGCATAAGAAATATGTAAAGGGAAAGAAGTGTGCATAAGAAATATGTAAAGGGAAAGAAGTGTGCATAAGAAATAAACACATGATGTGGGAACAAGCCCTCGAGTTAAATATGTAAAGGGAAAGAAGTGTGCATAAGAAATATGTAAAGGGAAAGAAGTGTGCATAAGAAATATGTAAAGGGAAAGAAGTGTGCATAAGAAATATGTAAAGGGAAAGAAGTGTGCATAAGAAATATGTAAAGGGAAAGAAGTGTGCATAAGAAATATGTAAAGGGAAAGAAGTGTGCATAAGAAATATGTAAAGGGAAAGAAGTGTGCATAAGAAATATGTAAAGGGAAAGAAGTGTGCATAAGAAATATGTAAAGGGAAAGAAGTGTGCATACGAAATATGTAAAGGGAAAGAAGTGTGCATAATAAATATGTAAAGGGAAAGAAGTGTGCATAATAAATATGTAAAGGGAAAGAAGTGTGCATAAGAAATATGTAAAGGGAAAGAAGTGTGCATAAGAAATATGTAAAGGGAAAGAAGTGTGCATAAGAAATATGTAAAGGGAAAGAAGTGTGCATAAGAAATATGTAAAGGGAAAGAAGTGTGCATAAGAAATATGTAAAGGGAAAGAAGTGTGCATAAGAAATATGTAAAGGGAAAGAAGTGTGCATAAGAAATATGTAAAGGGAAAGAAGTGTGCATAAGAAATATGTAAAGGGAAAGAAGTGTGCATAAGAAATATGTAAAGGGAAAGAAGTGTGCATAAGAAATATGTAAAGGGAAAGAAGTGTGCATAAGAAATATGTAAAGGGAAAGAAGTGTGCATAAGAAATATGTAAAGGGAAAGAAGTGTGCATAAGAAATATGTAAAGGGAAAGAAGTGTGCATAAGAAATATGTAAAGGGAAAGAAGTGTGCATAAGAAATATGTAAAGGGAAAGAAGTGTGCATAAGAAATATGTAAAGGGAAAGAAGTGTGCATAAGAAATATGTAAAGGGAAAGAAGTGTGCATAAGAAATATGTAAAGGGAAAGAAGTGTGCATAAGAAATATGTAAAGGGAAAGAAGTGTGCATAAGAAATATGTAAAGGGAAAGAAGTGTGCATAAGAAATATGTAAAGGGAAAGAAGTGTGCATAAGAAATATGTAAAGGGAAAGAAGTGTGCATAAGAAATATGTAAAGGGAAAGAAGTGTGCATAAGACATATGTAAAGGGAAAGAAGTGTGCATAAGAAATATGTGAAGGGAAAGAAGTGTGCATAAGAAATATGTAAAGGGAAAGAAGTGTGCACAAGAAATATGTAAAGGGAAAGAAGTGTGCATAAGAAATATGTAAAGGGAAAGAAGTGTGCATAAGAAATAAACACATGATGTGGGAACAAGCCCTCGAGTTAAATATGTAAAGGGAAAGAAGTGTGCATAAGAAATATGTAAAGGGAGAGAAGTGTGCATAAGAAATATGTAAAGGGAAAGAAGTGTGCATAAGAAATATGTAAAGGGAAAGAAGTGTGCATAAGAAATATGTAAAGGGAAAGAAGTGTGCATAAGAAATATGTAAAGGGAAAGAAGTGTGCATAAGAAATATGTAAAGGAAAAGAAGTGTGCATAAGAAATATGTAAAGGGAAAGAAGTGTGCATAATAAATATGTAAAGGGAAAGAAGTGTGCATACGAAATATGTAAAGGGAAAGAAGTGTGCATAAGAAATATGTAAAGGGAAAGAAGTGTGCATAAGAAATATGTAAAGGGAAAGAAGTGTGCATAAGAAATATGTAAAGGGAAAGAAGTGTGCATAAGAAATATGTAAAGGGAAAGAAGTGTGCATAAGAAATATGTAAAGGGAAAGAAGTGTGCATAAGAAATATGTAAAGGGAAAGAAGTGTGCATAAGAAATATGTAAAGGGAAAGAAGTGTGCATAAGAAATATGTAAAGGGAAAGAAGTGTGCATAAGAAATATGTAAAGGGAAAGAAGTGTGCATAAGAAATATGTAAAGGGAAAGAAGTGTGCATAAGAAATATGTAAAGGGAAAGAAGTGTGCATACGAAATATGTAAAGGGAAAGAAGTGTGCATAAGAAATATGTAAAGGGAAAGAAGTGTGCATACGAAATATGTAAAGGGAAAGAAGTGTGCATAAGAAATATGTAAAGGGAAAGAAGTGTGCATAAGAAATAAACACATGATGTGGGAACAAGCCCTCGAGTTAAATATGTAAAGGGAAAGAAGTGTGCATAAGAAATATGTAAAGGGAAAGAAGTGTGCATAAGAAATATGTAAAGGGAAAGAAGTGTGCATAAGAAATATGTAAAGGGAAAGAAGTGTGCATAAGAAATATGTAAAGGGAAAGAAGTGTGCATAAGAAATATGTAAAGGGAAAGAAGTGTGCATAAGAAATATGTAAAGGGAAAGAAGTGTGCATAAGAAATATATAAAGGGAAAGAAGTGTGCATAAGAAATATGTAAAGGGAAAGAAGTGTGCATAATAAATATGTAAAGGGAAAGAAGTGTGCATAAGAAATATGTAAAGGGAAAGAAGTGTGCATAAGAAATATGTAAAGGGAAAGAAGTGTGCATAAGAAATATGTAAAGGGAAAGAAGTGTGCATAAGAAATATGTAAAGGGAAAGAAGTGTGCATAAGAAATATGTAAAGGGAAAGAAGTGTGCATAAGAAATATGTAAAGGGAAAGAAGTGTGCATAAGAAATATGTAAAGGGAAAGAAGTGTGCATAAGAAATATGTAAAGGGAAAGAAGTGTGCATAAGAAATATGTAAAGGGAAAGAAGTGTGCATAAGAAATATGTAAAGGGAAAGAAGTGTGCATAAGAAATATGTAAAGGGAAAGAAGTGTGCATAAGAAATATGTAAAGGGAAAGAAGTGTGCATAAGAAATATGTAAAGGGAAAGAAGTGTGCATAAGAAATATGTAAAGGGAAAGAAGTGTGCATAAGAAATATGTAAAGGGAAAGAAGTGTGCATAAGAAATATGTAAAGGGAAAGAAGTGTGCATAAGAAATATGTAAAGGGAAAGAAGTGTGCATAAGAAATATGTAAAGGGAAAGAAGTGTGCATAAGAAATATGTAAAGGGAAAGAAGTGTGCATAAGAAATATGTAAAGGGAAAGAAGTGTGCATAAGAAATATGTAAAGGGAAAGAAGTGTGCATAAGAAATATGTAAAGGGAAAGAAGTGTGCATAAGAAATATGTAAAGGGAAAGAAGTGTGCATAAGAAATATGTAAAGGGAAAGAAGTGTGCATAAGAAATATGTAAAGGGAAAGAAGTGTGCATAAGAAATATGTAAAGGGAAAGAAGTGTGCATAAGAAATATGTAAAGGGAAAGAAGTGTGCATAAGAAATATGTAAAGGGAAAGAAGTGTGCATAAGAAATATGTAAAGGGAAAGAAGTGTGCATAAGAAATATGTAAAGGGAAAGAAGTGTGCATAAGAAATATGTAAAGGGAAAGAAGTGTGCATAAGAAATATGTAAAGGGAAAGAAGTGTGCATAAGAAATATGTAAAGGGAAAGAAGTGTGCACAAGAAATATGTAAAGGGAAAGAAGTGTGCATAAGAAATATGTAAAGGGAAAGAAGTGTGCATAAGAAATATGTAAAGGGAAAGAAGTGTGCATAAGAAATATGTAAAGGGAAAGAAGTGTGCATAAGAAATAAACACATGATGTGGGAACAAGCCCTCGAGTTAAATATGTAAAGGGAAAGAAGTGTGCATAAGAAATATGTAAAGGGAAAGAAGTGTGCATAAGAAATATGTAAAGGGAAAGAAGTGTGCATAAGAAATATGTAAAGGGAAAGAAGTGTGCATAAGAAATATGTAAAGGGAAAGAAGTGTGCATAAGAAATATGTAAAGGGAAAGAAGTGTGCATAAGAAATATGTAAAGGGAAAGAAGTGTGCATAAGAAATATGTAAAGGGAAAGAAGTGTGCACAAGAAATATGTAAAGGGAAAGAAGTGTGCATAAGAAATATGTAAAGGGAAAGAAGTGTGCATAAGAAATATGTAAAGGGAAAGAAGTGTGCATAAGAAATATGTAAAGGGAAAGAAGTGTGCATAAGAAATAAACACATGATGTGGGAACAAGCCCTCGAGTTAAATATGTAAAGGGAAAGAAGTGTGCATAAGAAATATGTAAAGGGAAAGAAGTGTGCATAAGAAATATGTAAAGGGAAAGAAGTGTGCATAAGAAATATGTAAAGGGAAAGAAGTGTGCATAAGAAATATGTAAAGGGAAAGAAGTGTGCATAAGAAATATGTAAAGGGAAAGAAGTGTGCATAAGAAATATGTAAAGGGAAAGAAGTGTGCATAAGAAATATGTAAAGGGAAAGAAGTGTGCATAAGAAATATGTAAAGGGAAAGAAGTGTGCATACGAAATATGTAAAGGGAAAGAAGTGTGCATAATAAATATGTAAAGGGAAAGAAGTGTGCATAAGAAATATGTAAAGGGAAAGAAGTGTGCATAAGAAATATGTAAAGGGAAAGAAGTGTGCATAAGAAATATGTAAAGGGAAAGAAGTGTGCATAAGAAATATGTAAAGGGAAAGAAGTGTGCATAAGAAATATGTAAAGGGAAAGAAGTGTGCATAAGAAATATGTAAAGGGAAAGAAGTGTGCATAAGAAATATGTAAAGGGAAAGAAGTGTGCATAAGAAATATGTAAAGGGAAAGAAGTGTGCATAAGAAATATGTAAAGGGAAAGAAGTGTGCATAAGAAATATGTAAAGGGAAAGAAGTGTGCATAAGAAATATGTAAAGGGAAAGAAGTGTGCATAAGAAATATGTAAAGGGAAAGAAGTGTGCATAAGAAATATGTAAAGGGAAAGAAGTGTGCATAAGAAATATGTAAAGGGAAAGAAGTGTGCATAAGAAATATGTAAAGGGAAAGAAGTGTGCATAAGAAATATGTAAAGGGAAAGAAGTGTGCATAAGAAATATGTAAAGGGAAAGAAGTGTGCATAAGAAATATGTAAAGGGAAAGAAGTGTGCATAAGAAATATGTAAAGGGAAAGAAGTGTGCATAAGAAATATGTAAAGGGAAAGAAGTGTGCATAAGAAATATGTAAAGGGAAAGAAGTGTGCATAAGAAATATGTAAAGGGAAAGAAGTGTGCATAAGAAATATGTAAAGGGAAAGAAGTGTGCATAAGAAATATGTAAAGGGAAAGAAGTGTGCATAAGACATATGTAAAGGGAAAGAAGTGTGCATAAGAAATATGTGAAGGGAAAGAAGTGTGCATAAGAAATATGTAAAGGGAAAGAAGTGTGCACAAGAAATATGTAAAGGGAAAGAAGTGTGCATAAGAAATATGTAAAGGGAAAGAAGTGTGCATAAGAAATAAACACATGATGTGGGAACAAGCCCTCGAGTTAAATATGTAAAGGGAAAGAAGTGTGCATAAGAAATATGTAAAGGGAGAGAAGTGTGCATAAGAAATATGTAAAGGGAAAGAAGTGTGCATAAGAAATATGTAAAGGGAAAGAAGTGTGCATAAGAAATATGTAAAGGGAAAGAAGTGTGCATAAGAAATATGTAAAGGGAAAGAAGTGTGCATAAGAAATATGTAAAGGAAAAGAAGTGTGCATAAGAAATATGTAAAGGGAAAGAAGTGTGCATAATAAATATGTAAAGGGAAAGAAGTGTGCATACGAAATATGTAAAGGGAAAGAAGTGTGCATAAGAAATATGTAAAGGGAAAGAAGTGTGCATAAGAAATATGTAAAGGGAAAGAAGTGTGCATAAGAAATATGTAAAGGGAAAGAAGTGTGCATAAGAAATATGTAAAGGGAAAGAAGTGTGCATAAGAAATATGTAAAGGGAAAGAAGTGTGCATAAGAAATATGTAAAGGGAAAGAAGTGTGCATAAGAAATATGTAAAGGGAAAGAAGTGTGCATAAGAAATATGTAAAGGGAAAGAAGTGTGCATAAGAAATATGTAAAGGGAAAGAAGTGTGCATAAGAAATATGTAAAGGGAAAGAAGTGTGCATAAGAAATATGTAAAGGGAAAGAAGTGTGCATACGAAATATGTAAAGGGAAAGAAGTGTGCATAAGAAATATGTAAAGGGAAAGAAGTGTGCATACGAAATATGTAAAGGGAAAGAAGTGTGCATAAGAAATATGTAAAGGGAAAGAAGTGTGCATAAGAAATAAACACATGATGTGGGAACAAGCCCTCGAGTTAAATATGTAAAGGGAAAGAAGTGTGCATAAGAAATATGTAAAGGGAAAGAAGTGTGCATAAGAAATATGTAAAGGGAAAGAAGTGTGCATAAGAAATATGTAAAGGGAAAGAAGTGTGCATAAGAAATATGTAAAGGGAAAGAAGTGTGCATAAGAAATATGTAAAGGGAAAGAAGTGTGCATAAGAAATATGTAAAGGGAAAGAAGTGTGCATAAGAAATATATAAAGGGAAAGAAGTGTGCATAAGAAATATGTAAAGGGAAAGAAGTGTGCATAATAAATATGTAAAGGGAAAGAAGTGTGCATAAGAAATATGTAAAGGGAAAGAAGTGTGCATAAGAAATATGTAAAGGGAAAGAAGTGTGCATAAGAAATATGTAAAGGGAAAGAAGTGTGCATAAGAAATATGTAAAGGGAAAGAAGTGTGCATAAGAAATATGTAAAGGGAAAGAAGTGTGCATAAGAAATATGTAAAGGGAAAGAAGTGTGCATAAGAAATATGTAAAGGGAAAGAAGTGTGCATAAGAAATATGTAAAGGGAAAGAAGTGTGCATAAGAAATATGTAAAGGGAAAGAAGTGTGCATAAGAAATATGTAAAGGGAAAGAAGTGTGCATAAGAAATATGTAAAGGGAAAGAAGTGTGCATAAGAAATATGTAAAGGGAAAGAAGTGTGCATAAGAAATATGTAAAGGGAAAGAAGTGTGCATAAGAAATATGTAAAGGGAAAGAAGTGTGCATAAGAAATATGTAAAGGGAAAGAAGTGTGCATAAGAAATATGTAAAGGGAAAGAAGTGTGCATAAGAAATATGTAAAGGGAAAGAAGTGTGCATAAGAAATATGTAAAGGGAAAGAAGTGTGCATAAGAAATATGTAAAGGGAAAGAAGTGTGCATAAGAAATATGTAAAGGGAAAGAAGTGTGCATAAGAAATATGTAAAGGGAAAGAAGTGTGCATAAGAAATATGTAAAGGGAAAGAAGTGTGCATAAGAAATATGTAAAGGGAAAGAAGTGTGCATAAGAAATATGTAAAGGGAAAGAAGTGTGCATAAGAAATATGTAAAGGGAAAGAAGTGTGCATAAGAAATATGTAAAGGGAAAGAAGTGTGCATAAGAAATATGTAAAGGGAAAGAAGTGTGCATAAGAAATATGTAAAGGGAAAGAAGTGTGCATAAGAAATATGTAAAGGGAAAGAAGTGTGCATAAGAAATATGTAAAGGGAAAGAAGTGTGCATAAGAAATATGTAAAGGGAAAGAAGTGTGCATAAGAAATATGTAAAGGGAAAGAAGTGTGCATAAGAAATATGTAAAGGGAAAGAAGTGTGCACAAGAAATATGTAAAGGGAAAGAAGTGTGCATAAGAAATATGTAAAGGGAAAGAAGTGTGCATAAGAAATATGTAAAGGGAAAGAAGTGTGCATAAGAAATATGTAAAGGGAAAGAAGTGTGCATAAGAAATAAACACATGATGTGGGAACAAGCCCTCGAGTTAAATATGTAAAGGGAAAGAAGTGTGCATAAGAAATATGTAAAGGGAAAGAAGTGTGCATAAGAAATATGTAAAGGGAAAGAAGTGTGCATAAGAAATATGTAAAGGGAAAGAAGTGTGCATAAGAAATATGTAAAGGGAAAGAAGTGTGCATAAGAAATATGTAAAGGGAAAGAAGTGTGCATACGAAATATGTAAAGGGAAAGAAGTGTGCATAAGAAATATGTAAAGGGAAAGAAGTGTGCATACGAAATATGTAAAGGGAAAGAAGTGTGCATAAGAAATATGTAAAGGGAAAGAAGTGTGCATAAGAAATATGTAAAGGGAAAGAAGTGTGCATAAGAAATATGTAAAGGGAAAGAAGTGTGCATAAGAAATATGTAAAGGGAAAGAAGTGTGCATAAGAAATAAATAATAATAATAATAATAAATCTTATAAAGCGCTGGTATCTAGAAAAAACTATTCACTGCGCTAAAAAATGACCAAGGGAAAAATTAATGGTAGGCTTGACTGAAGAGGTAAGTTTTGAGATTGGATTTGAATGAAGAAAAGTCAGGTTGTGATCTGAGGGTGAGAGGCAAGCCATTCCACAGGCGGGGGGCTGCAACCGAGAAACTTCTATCCCCGTAAGTTTTCAACCTGGAAGGTGGAACGGCAAGCAAGTTGGCATCACTGGACCTTAGTTGGCGAACGGGCTTATACGGCAGGAGAAGCCTTTGCAAGTACAACGGGGATGAAGTCTCTGTCATACAACGGTATGTTGTACAAAGGAGTTTGAAAATGATGCGTTGCTCAACGGGGAGCCAGTGTAATGCTTGAAGAACCGGGGTGATATGCTCAAACTTTTTTGAGCGTGTTAGGATACGAGCTGCAATGTTCTGGATTCTCTGAAGGTGATGCAAGGTGGAAGCTGGAAGTCCATATAAGAGTGAGTTGCAGTAGTCGAGCCGAGACGTTACAAGTGCGTGAATGAGTTGCTCTGCTGTTTTGTCAGAGAGCAATGAGCGGATGTGGTTCATGTTCTTCAAGTGGTACATAGCGATGCGGGAGGAGTTTTTGACGTTGGTTGTGAAGTTCATGTGCCTGTCGAAGATGACACCAAGGTTTCTAGCTGTGTTGCTACAAGGAAGGACATGGCCATCAATCAGGATGCTATGAATGGTGTTGTGGCGATGTTGACTTTGGGAGTTCAGCAAGAGGATGACAGTCTTGTCGCTATTGAGTTGAAGTTTGTTTGCGACCATCCATTCCTTAACTTCGGCAACACACGCTTCTGTACGGGCAACTGCAGTGTTTGCGTCCGTGGAGACAAATGGCAGATATAGTTGTGCGTCATCCGCGTAAAGCTGAACGGACAGACCGTGGTTACGAGCAATGTTCGCAACAGGTGAAAAGTACAAGGAAAATAACACCGGACCGAGCACCGACCCCTGAGGGACGCCAAAACGTGGTGTAGTGTTGGATGAGAAGGACCCGTCAATTTTTACATTTTGGGTGCGATTTTCCAGATATGAAGTAAACCACTTCAAAGCAGTTCCAGTGATACCGAAGTTGTAGTGAAGACGTTGAAGGAGGATTTGGTGGTCGATAGTGTCAAAAGCAGCAGAAAGGTCAAGTAACACTAAAATTACAGAGAGTTTCTTGTCAATGGCTCCAAGGATGTCATTTTGAACACACAGGAGCGTAGTCTCGGTGCTGTGGTGTTTACGATATGCTGACTGTGCCAGCTCAAGTAGGTTGTTAGATGTTAGGTAGTCATTGAGTTGACCAGCTACCACTTTCTCCACAACTTTTGAGATGAACGGCAGATTCGACACAGGTCTGTAGTTACTCAGCTTGTTCTTATCTAGCTTTGAGTTCTTTAAGATGGGGGTGACGTGCGCCTTTTTGAGTTGCTGAGGCACGATTCCTGTTGCTATGGATGAGTTGACAATGTTTGTAATTGCAGGTAGGACGGATGACAGACATGTTTTCAACAAGGTGGTGGGTATTGGATCGAGGTCACATGATTTCGAGGGTGAGCGGCGGATGAGCTTTCCAACAGTTTCTTCCGATTCCGTCTCGAAAAGTTGGAGTACCGATGTAGAATGAGTATCATGGACAGAGACTGCAACTGATGATATCTGACCATCAAGCTCCGACCTGATGTGGGCAACTTTGGTTTCGAAGTGAACATTAAACCTTTCCGCGAGGTCTAATGCAGATGAACTGTCAGGAAGACACAGTGATGGTTTACTGTGTAGCAAACCATCAACAACAGCGAAAAGTTGTCTTGGATTTGTTGCATTGTCTGATATCTTCTGTTTGAAATGTGCACGTCGGGCATCTCTAATTAAACGAAGAACCAGGTTTCTTTGCTCTATAAACATTTGGCGGTGAACAGTAAGACTAGATTTCCTCCACTGCTTTTCGTACATCCGCTTTTGCTTTTTGGCCTCCATGATGTCATGCGTATACCAAGGGCTATGGGGACGTACGGGTAGTAGTCGCCTCTGTATTGGGGCGTGTCTGTCAATTAGTTGTCTGAGGGTAGTTTCATAACACTCTACCTGAGCAGACAGCTCAGAATCTGGTGCAACTTGTAGTAGATGGGTCATGTCCCTGGTGAACTCAGTAAGATCTATTTTGTTCAATTTACGGTAAGTAGCTACTTTCCAAGAGCGCTTTGGTTTACCTAGTTTCAGTTCACAAACCACGCTACAGTGATCAGATATAAAGGTAGATACCTTGACCGAAGATGAAATAAGTACATCATCACTGGCTCTCCCTATGACGTAGTCAAGAATATGGCCACTGGTATGTGTAGGTGATTCAACGCACTGAAGTAAGCCCATGCTGTCTAAAAGTTCGTCTAACTTTTTGGTGCTGCTGTCTTTCTGTGCCCAGTTGAAATTAAAGTCACCAACCACAACCAAGTTGTTCTCAAGTACCATGGACTCAAGCAACGTCGAGAACTCAGTCATGAAGTTGTTGTGAGAGGACGATGGTGGTCGGTAAAGTACAATTAAAGTTATTGCAGAGTTGTTGTTGCCCGAGGAAATGTTAATAATCATGTACTCAAATGAAGCAAAACACTGAGTTTTCAAAAGTTTCACATTGAAGCTTTTACGCAAGATGACAGCAACACCCCCACCACGCCGGCCGGTTCTAGGGACGTGTGTGAAAGTGAAGCCACTGGGACAAATTTCACCGATGTATTTTTGATCGTCTTCAGTTCCAGTAAACCAGGTTTCTGTCAGTGCCAGAATATCCGATTTGCTATCTACAATGAAATCATTTATCAGTTCAGTTTTATTCCTTGCAGATCGGCAGTTAAGAAGGGCTAAGTTCACATTTTCCGTATCTGGAGTTGTGGTTTGGCTTTCTATAGGGCCAATGGTGGTACGCAGTGGAGTGGTGCCAATGGTTACCTCTGATTGTCCAGTAACAATAGGTGAAGCGAGTTTCCTTTGTTTACGTGCACCTCCACGGCAACCCCGTCGTGTAGGATAGCGTAGCGCTATCCCTGCATCGCAGGCCGATCTCCATGCTGCATGGCCAAGTAAACGACAAGAGTCAGGCCGTAGTTCAAGCAGTTTCCCAGGGGTGTAGGTCAGGCCCATAGCAGTCACGGTTGGCTGATCCCTGGAGTCACCCGGAGTCAAAATCGCGATGGATATTCCCAGAAAAATCCACCACATAGTAATCAGATTTATCACCAATATTCAGTCAAACAGCCTGTGTACTCGTAATATGACCATCTTTTTTAAAAATCAGCCACATCAGGAACAGCTACGATGAAAAATTCAAATTTTTCCCAAGAGCAGATAGAAAGCAGTGCAGCCTCACAGCGCTCTGCAAATATTGAAATATGTAAAGGGAAAGAAGTGTGCATAAGAAATATGTAAAGGGAAAGAAGTGTGCATAAGAAATATGTAAAGGGAAAGAAGTGTGCATAAGAAATATGTAAAGGGAAAGAAGTGTGCATAAGAAATATGTGAAGGGAAAGAAGTGTGCATAAGAAATATATAAAGGGAAAGAAGTGTGCATAAGAAATATGTAAAGGGAAAGAAGTGTGCATAAGAAATATGTAAAGGGAAAGAAGTGTGCATAAGAAATATGTAAAGGGAAAGAAGTGTGCATAAGAAATATGTAAAGGGAAAGAAGTGTGCATAAGAAATATGTAAAGGGAAAGAAGTGTGCATAAGAAATATGTAAAGGGAAAGAAGTGTGCATAAGAAATATGTAAAGGGAAAGAAGTGTGCATAAGAAATATGTAAAGGGAAAGAAGTGTGCATAAGAAATAAACACATGATGTGGGAACAAGCCCTCGAGTTAAATATGTAAAGGGAAAGAAGTGTGCATAAGAAATATGTAAAGGGAAAGAAGTGTGCATAAGAAATATGTAAAGGGAAAGAAGTGTGCATAAGAAATATGTAAAGGGAAAGAAGTGTGCATAAGAAATATGTAAAGGGAAAGAAGTGTGCATAAGAAATATGTAAAGGGAAAGAAGTGTGCATAAGAAATATGTGAAGGGAAAGATGTGTGCATAAGAAATATATAAAGGGAAAGAAGTGTGCATAAGAAATATGTAAAGGGAAAGAAGTGTGCATAATAAATATGTAAAGTGAAAGAAGTGTGCATAATAAATATGTAAAGGGAAAGAAGTGTGCATAATAAATATGTAAAGGGAAAGAAGTGTGCATAAGAAATATGTAAAGGGAAAGAAGTGTGCATAAGAAATATGTAAAGGGAAAGAAGTGTGCATAAGAAATATGTAAAGGGAAAGAAGTGTGCATAAGAAATATGTAAAGGGAAAGAAGTGTGCATAAGAAATATGTAAAGGGAAAGAAGTGTGCATAAGAAATATGTAAAGGGAAAGAAGTGTGCATAAGAAATATGTAAAGGGAAAGAAGTGCGCATAAGAAATAAACACATGATGTGGGAACAAGCCCTCGAGTTAAATATGTAAAGGGAAAGAAGTGTGCATAAGAAATATGTAAAGGGAAAGAAGTGTGCATAAGAAATATGTAAAGGGAAAGAAGTGTGCATAAGAAATATGTAAAGGGAAAGAAGTGTGCATAAGAAATATGTAAAGGGAAAGAAGTGTGCATAAGAAATATGTAAAGGGAAAGAAGTGTGCATAAGAAATATGTAAAGGGAAAGAAGTGTGCATAAGAAATATGTAAAGGGAAAGAAGTGTGCATAAGAAATATATAAAGGGAAAGAAGTGTGCATAAGAAATATGTAAAGGGAAAGAAGTGTGCATAAGAAATATGTAAAGGGAAAGAAGTGTGCATAAGAAATATGTAAAGGGAAAGAAGTGTGCATAAGAAATATGTAAAGGGAAAGAAGTGTGCATAAGAAATATGTAAAGGGAAAGAAGTGTGCATAAGAAATATGTAAAGGGAAAGAAGTGTGCATAAGAAATATGTAAAGGGAAAGAAGTGTGCATAAGAAATATGTGAAGGGAAAGAAGTGTGCATAAGAAATATGTAAAGGGAAAGAAGTGTGCACAAGAAATATGTAAAGGGAAAGAAGTGTGCATAAGAAATATGTAAAGGGAAAGAAGTGTGCATAAGAAATATGTAAAGGGAAAGAAGTGTGCATAAGAAATATGTAAAGGGAAAGAAGTGTGCATAAGAAATAAACACATGATGTGGGAACAAGCCCTCGAGTTAAATATGTAAAGGGAAAGAAGTGTGCATAAGAAATATGTAAAGGGAAAGAAGTGTGCATAAGAAATATGTAAAGGGAAAGAAGTGTGCATAATAAATATGTAAAGGGAAAGAAGTGTGCATAAGAAATATGTAAAGGGAAAGAAGTGTGCATAAGAAATATGTAAAGGGAAAGAAGTGTGCATAAGAAATATGTAAAGGGAAAGAAGTGTGCATAAGAAATATGTAAAGGGAAAGAAGTGTGCATACGAAATATGTAAAGGGAAAGAAGTGTGCATAAGAAATATGTAAAGGGAAAGAAGTGTGCATACGAAATATGTAAAGGGAAAGAAGTGTGCATAAGAAATATGTAAAGGGAAAGAAGTGTGCATAAGAAATATGTAAAGGGAAAGAAGTGTGCATAAGAAATATGTAAAGGGAAAGAAGTGTGCATAAGAAATATGTAAAGGGAAAAAAGTGTGCATAAGAAATATGTAAAGGGAAAGAAGTGTGCATAAGAAATATGTAAAGGGAAAGAAGTGTGCATAAGAAATATGTAAAGGGAAAGAAGTGTGCATAAGAAATATGTAAAGGGAAAGAAGTGTGCATAAGAAATATGTAAAGGGAAAGAAGTGTGCATAAGAAATATGTAAAGGGAAAGAAGTGTGCATAAGAAATATGTAAAGGGAAAGAAGTGCGCATAAGAAATATGTAAAGGGAAAGAAGTGTGCATAAGAAATATGTAAAGGGAAAGAAGTGTGCATAAGAAATATGTAAAGGGAAAGAAGTGTGCATAAGAAATATGTAAAGGGAAAGAAGTGTGCATAAGAAATAAACACATGATGTGGGAACAAGCCCTCGAGTTAAATATGTAAAGGGAAAGAAGTGTGCATAAGAAATATGTAAAGGGAAAGAAGTGTGCATAAGAAATATGTAAAGGGAAAGAAGTGTGCATAAGAAATATGTAAAGGGAAAGAAGTGTGCATAAGAAATATGTAAAGGGAAAGAAGTGTGCATAAGAAATATGTAAAGGGAAAGAAGTGTGCATAAGAAATATGTGAAGGGAAAGAAGTGTGCATAAGAAATATATAAAGGGAAAGAAGTGTGCATAAGAAATATGTAAAGGGAAAGAAGTGTGCATAATAAATATGTAAAGGGAAAAAAGTGTGCATAATAAATATGTAAAGGGAAAGAATTGTGCATAAGAAATATGTAAAGGGAAAGAAGTGTGCATAAGAAATATGTAAAGGGAAAGAAGTGTGCATAAGAAATATGTAAAGGGAAAGAAGTGTGCATAAGAAATATGTAAAGGGAAAGAAGTGTGCATAAGAAATATGTAAAGGGAAAGAAGTGTGCATAAGAAATATGTAAAGGGAAAGAAGTGTGCATAAGAAATATGTAAAGGGAAAGAAGTGTGCATAAGAAATATGTAAAGGGAAAGAAGTGCGCATAAGAAATAAACACATGATGTGGGAACAAGCCCTCGAGTTAAATATGTAAAGGGAAAGAAGTGTGCATAAGAAATATGTAAAGGGAAAGAAGTGTGCATAATAAATATGTAAAGGGAAAGAAGTGTGCATAATAAATATGTAAAGGGAAAGAAGTGTGCATAAGAAATATGTAAAGGGAAAGAAGTGTGCATAAGAAATATGTAAAGGGAAAGAAGTGTGCATAAGAAATATGTAAAGGGAAAGAAGTGTGCATAAGAAATATGTAAAGGGAAAGAAGTGTGCATAAGAAATATGTAAAGGGAAAGAAGTGTGCATAAGAAATATATAAAGGGAAAGAAGTGTGCATAAGAAATATGTAAAGGGAAAGAAGTGTGCATAAGAAATATGTAAAGGGAAAGAAGTGTGCATAAGAAATATGTAAAGGGAAAGAAGTGTGCATAAGAAATATGTAAAGGGAAAGAAGTGTGCATAAGAAATATGTAAAGGGAAAGAAGTGTGCATAAGAAATATGTAAAGGGAAAGAAGTGTGCATAAGAAATATGTAAAGGAAAAGAAGTGTGCATAATAAATATGTAAAGGGAAAGAAGTGTGCATAAGAAATATGTAAAGGGAAAGAAGTGTGCATAAGAAATATGTAAAGGGAAAGAAGTGTGCATAAGAAATATGTAAAGGGAAAGAAGTGTGCATAAGAAATATGTAAAGGGAAAGAAGTGTGCATAAGAAATATGTAAAGGGAAAGAAGTGTGCATAAGAAATATGTAAAGGGAAAGAAGTGTGCATAAGAAATATGTAAAGGGAAAGAAGTGTGCATAAGAAATATGTAAAGGGAAAGAAGTGTGCATAAGAAATATGTAAAGGGAAAGAAGTGTGCATAAGAAATATGTAAAGGGAAAGAAGTGTGCATAAGAAATATGTAAAGGGAAAGAAGTGTGCATAAGAAATATGTAAAGGGAAAGAAGTGTGCATAAGAAATATGTAAAGGGAATGAAGTGTGCATAAGAAATATGTAAAGGGAAAGAAGTGTGCATAAGAAATATGTAAAGGGAAAGAAGTGTGCATAAGAAATATGTAAAGGGAAAGAGGTGTGCATAAGAAATATGTAAAGGGAAAGAAGTGTGCATAAGAAATATGTAAAGGGAAAGAAGTGTGCATAAGAAATATGTAAAGGGAAAGAAGTGTGCATAAGAAATATGTAAAGGGAAAGAAGTGTGCATAAGAAATATGTAAAGGGAAAGAAGTGTGCATAAGAAATATGTAAAGGGAAAGAAGTGTGCATAAGAAATATGTAAAGGGAAAGAAGTGTGCATAAGAAATATGTAAAGGGAAAGAAGTGTGCATAAGAAATATGTAAAGGGAAAGAAGTGTGCATAAGAAATATGTAAAGGGAAAGAAGTGTGCATAAGAAATATGTAAAGGGAAAGAAGTGTGCATAAGAAATATGTAAAGGGAAAGAAGTGTGCATAAGAAATATGTAAAGGGAAAGAAGTGTGCATAAGAAATATGTAAAGGGAAAGAAGTGTGCATAAGAAATATGTAAAGGGAAAGAAGTGTGCATAAGAAATATGTAAAGGGAAAGAAGTGTGCATAAGAAATATGTAAAGGGAAAGAAGTGTGCATAAGAAATATGTAAAGGGAAAGAAGTGTGCATAAGAAATATGTAAAGGGAAAGAAGTGTGCATAAGAAATATGTAAAGGGAAAGAAGTGTGCATAAGAAATATGTAAAGGGAAAGAAGTGTGCATAAGAAATATGTAAAGGGAAAGAAGTGTGCATAAGAAATATGTAAAGGGAAAGAAGTGTGCATAAGAAATATGTAAAGGGAAAGAAGTGTGCATAAGAAATATGTAAAGGGAAAGAAGTGTGCATAAGAAATATGTAAAGGGAAAGAAGTGTGCATAAGAAATAAACACATGATGTGGGAACAAGCCCTCGAGTTAAATATGTAAAGGGAAAGAAGTGTGCATAAGAAATATGTAAAGGGAAAGAAGTGTGCATAAGAAATATGTAAAGGGAAAGAAGTGTGCATAAGAAATATGTAAAGGGAAAGAAGTGTGCATAAGAAATATGTAAAGGGAAAGAAGTGTGCATAAGAAATATGTAAAGGGAAAGAAGTGTGCATAAGAAATATGTAAAGGGAAAGAAGTGTGCATAAGAAATATGTAAAGGGAAAGAAGTGTGCATAAGAAATATGTAAAGGGAAAGAAGTGTGCATAAGAAATATATAAAGGGAAAGAAGTGTGCATAAGAAATATGTAAAGGGAAAGAAGTGTGCATAAGAAATATGTAAAGGGAAAGAAGTGTGCATAAGAAATATGTAAAGGGAAAGAAGTGTGCATAAGAAATATGTAAAGGGAAAGAAGTGTGCATAAGAAATATGTAAAGGGAAAGAAGTGTGCATAAGAAATATGTAAAGGGAAAGAAGTGTGCATAAGAAATATGTAAAGGGAAAGAAGTGTGCATAAGAAATATGTAAAGGAAAAGAAGTGTGCATAAGAAATATGTAAAGGGAAAGAAGTGTGCATAAGAAATATGTAAAGGGAAAGAAGTGTGCATAAGAAATATGTAAAGGGAAAGAAGTGTGCATAAGAAATATGTAAAGGGAAAGAAGTGTGCATAAGAAATATGTAAAGGGAAAGAAGTGTGCATAAGAAATATGTAAAGGGAAAGAAGTGTGCATAAGAAATATGTAAAGGGAAAGAAGTGTGCATAAGAAATATGTAAAGGGAAAGAAGTGTGCATAAGAAATATGTAAAGGGAAAGAAGTGTGCATAAGAAATATGTAAAGGGAAAGAAGTGTGCATAAGAAATATGTAAAGGGAAAGAAGTGTGCATAAGAAATATGTAAAGGGAAAGAAGTGTGCATAAGAAATATGTAAAGGGAAAGAAGTGTGCATAAGAAATATGTAAAGGGAAAGAAGTGTGCATAAGAAATATGTAAAGGGAAAGAAGTGTGCATAAGAAATATGTAAAGGGAAAGAAGTGTGCATAGGAAATATGTAAAGGGAAAGAAGTGTGCATAAGAAATATGTAAAGGGAAAGAAGTGTGCATAAGAAATATGTAAAGGGAAAGAAGTGTGCATAAGAAATATGTAAAGGGAAAGAAGTGTGCATAAGAAATATGTAAAGGGAAAGAAGTGTGCATAAGAAATATGTAAAGGGAAAGAAGTGTGCATAAGAAATATGTAAAGGGAAAGAAGTGTGCATAAGAAATATGTAAAGGGAAAGAAGTGTGCATAAGAAATATGTAAAGGGAAAGAAGTGTGCATAAGAAATATGTAAAGGGAAAGAAGTGTGCATAAGAAATATGTAAAGGGAAAGAAGTGTGCATAAGAAATATGTAAAGGCAAAGAAGTGTGCATAAGAAATATGTAAAGGGAAAGAAGTGTGCATAAGAAATATGTAAAGGGAAAGAAGTGTGCATAAGAAATATGTAAAGGGAAAGAAGTGTGCATAAGAAATATGTAAAGGGAAAGAAGTGTGCATAAGAAATATGTAAAGGGAAAGAAGTGTGCATAAGAAATATATAAAGGGAAAGAAGTGTGCATAAGAAATATGTAAAGGGAAAGAAGTGTGCATAAGAAATATGTAAAGGGAAAGAAGTGTGCATAAGAAATATGTAAAGGGAAAGAAGTGTGCATAAGAAATATGTAAAGGGAAAGAAGTGTGCATAAGAAATATGTAAAGGGAAAGAAGTGTGCATAAGAAATATGTAAAGGGAAAGAAGTGTGCATAAGAAATATGTAAAGGGAAAGAAGTGTGCATAAGAAATATGTAAAGGGAAAGAAGTGTGCATAAGAAATATGTAAAGGGAAAGAAGTGTGCATAAGAAATATGTAAAGGGAAAGAAGTGTGCATAAGAAATATGTAAAGGGAAAGAAGTGTGCATAAGAAATATGTAAAGGGAAAGAAGTGTGCATAAGAAATATGTAAAGGGAAAGAAGTGTGCATAAGAAATATGTAAAGGGAAAGAAGTGTGCATAAGAAATATGTAAAGGGAAAGAAGTGTGCATAAGAAATATGTAAAGGGAAAGAAGTGTGCATAAGAAATATGTAAAGGGAAAGAAGTGTGCATAAGAAATATGTAAAGGGAAAGAAGTGTGCATAAGAAATATGTAAAGGGAAAGAAGTGTGCATAAGAAATATGTAAAGGGAAAGAAGTGTGCATAAGAAATATGTAAAGGGAAAGAAGTGTGCATAAGAAATATGTAAAGGGAAAGAAGTGTGCATAAGAAATATGTAAAGGGAAAGAAGTGTGCATAAGAAATATGTAAAGGGAAAGAAGTGTGCATAAGAAATATGTAAAGGGAAAGAAGTGTGCATAAGAAATATGTAAAGGGAAAGAAGTGTGCATAAGAAATATGTAAAGGGAAAGAAGTGTGCATAAGAAATATGTAAAGGGAAAGAAGTGTGCATAAGAAATATGTAAAGGGAAAGAAGTGTGCATAAGAAATATGTAAAGGGAAAGAAGTGTGCATAAGAAATATGTAAAGGGAAAGAAGTGTGCATAAGAAATATGTAAAGGGAAAGAAGTGTGCATAAGAAATATGTAAAGGGAAAGAAGTGTGCATAAGAAATATGTAAAGGGAAAGAAGTGTGCATAAGAAATATGTAAAGGGAAAGAAGTGTGCATAAGAAATATGTAAAGGGAAAGAAGTGTGCATAAGAAATATGTAAAGGGAAAGAAGTGTGCATAAGAAATATGTAAAGGGAAAGAAGTGTGCATAAGAAATAAACACATGATGTGGGAACAAGCCCTCGAGTTAAATATGTAAAGGGAAAGAAGTGTGCATAAGAAATATGTAAAGGGAAAGAAGTGTGCATAAGAAATATGTAAAGGGAAAGAAGTGTGCATAAGAAATATGTAAAGGGAAAGAAGTGTGCATAAGAAATATGTAAAGGGAAAGAAGTGTGCATAAGAAATATGTAAAGGGAAAGAAGTGTGCATAAGAAATATGTAAAGGGAAAGAAGTGTGCATAAGAAATATGTAAAGGGAAAGAAGTGTGCATAAGAAATATATAAAGGGAAAGAAGTGTGCATAAGAAATATGTAAAGGGAAAGAAGTGTGCATAAGAAATATGTAAAGGGAAAGAAGTGTGCATAAGAAATATGTAAAGGGAAAGAAGTGTGCATAAGAAATATGTAAAGGGAAAGAAGTGTGCATAAGAAATATGTAAAGGGAAAGAAGTGTGCATAAGAAATATGTAAAGGGAAAGAAGTGTGCATAAGAAATATGTAAAGGGAAAGAAGTGTGCATAAGAAATATGTAAAGGGAAAGAAGTGTGCATAAGAAATATGTAAAGGGAAAGAAGTGTGCATAAGAAATATGTAAAGGGAAAGAAGTGTGCATAAGAAATATGTAAAGGGAAAGAAGTGTGCATAAGAAATATGTAAAGGGAAAGAAGTGTGCATAAGAAATATGTAAAGGGAAAGAAGTGTGCATAAGAAATATGTAAAGGGAAAGAAGTGTGCATAAGAAATATGTAAAGGGAAAGAAGTGTGCATAAGAAATATGTAAAGGGAAAGAAGTGTGCATAAGAAATATGTAAAGGGAAAGAAGTGTGCATAAGAAATATGTAAAGGGAAAGAAGTGTGCATAAGAAATATGTAAAGGGAAAGAAGTGTGCATAAGAAATATGTAAAGGGAAAGAAGTGTGCAAAAGAAATATGTAAAGGGAAAGAAGTGTGCATAAGAAATATGTAAATGGAAAAAAGTGTGCATAAGAAATATGTAAAAGGAAAGAAGTGTGCATAAGAAATATGTAAAGGGAAAGAAGTGTGCATAAGAAATATGTAAAGGGAAAGAAGTGTGCATAAGAAATATGTAAAGGGAAAGAAGTGTGCATAAGAAATATGTAAAGGGAAAGAAGTGTGCATAAGAAATATGTAAAGGGAAAGAAGTGTGCATAAGAAATATGTAAAGGGAAAGAAGTGTGCATAAGAAATATGTAAAGGGAAAGAAGTGTGCATAAGAAATATGTAAAGGGAAAGAAGTGTGCATAAGAAATATGTAAAGGAAAAGAAGTGTGCATAAGAAATATGTAAAGGGAAAGAAGTGTGCATAAGAAATATGTAAAGGGAAAGAAGTGTGCATAAGAAATATGTAAAGGGAAAGAAGTGTGCATCAGAAATATGTAAAGGGAAAGAAGTGTGCATAAGAAATATGTAAAGGGAAAGAAGTGTGCATAAGAAATATGTAAAGGGAAAGAAGTGTGCATAAGAAATATGTAAAGCGAAAGAAGTGTGCATAAGAAATATGTAAAGGGAAAGAAGTGTGCATAAGAAATATGTAAAGGGAAAGAAGTGTGCATAAGAAATATGTAAAGGGAAAGAAGTGTGCATAAGAAATATGTAAAGGGAAAGAAGTGTGCATAAGAAATATGTAAAGGGAAAGAAGTGTGCATAAGAAATATGTAAAGGGAAAGAAGTGTGCATAAGAAATATGTAAAGGGAAAGAAGTGTGCATAAGAAATATGTAAAGGGAAAGAAGTGTGCATAAGAAATATGTAAAGGGAAAGAAGTGTGCATAAGAAATATGTAAAGGGAAAGAAGTGTGCATAAGAAATATGTAAAGGGAAAGAAGTGTGCATAAGAAATATGTAAAGGGAAAGAAGTGTGCATAAGAAATATGTAAAGGGAAAGAAGTGTGCATAAGAAATATGTAAAGGGAAAGAAGTGTGCATAAGAAATATGTAAAGGGAAAGAAGTGTGCATAAGAAATATGTAAAGGGAAAGAAGTGTGCATAAGAAATATGTAAAGGGAAAGAAGTGTGCATAAGAAATAAACACATGATGTGGGAACAAGCTCTCGAGTTAAATATGTAAAGGGAAAGAAGTGTGCATAAGAAATATGTAAAGGGAAAGAAGTGTGCATAAGAAATATGTAAAGGGAAAGAAGTGTGCATAATAAATATGTAAAGGGAAAGAAGTGTGCATAAGAAATATGTAAAGGGAAAGAAGTGTGCATAATAAATATGTAAAGGGAAAGAAGTGTGCATAAGAAATATGTAAAGGGAAAGAAGTGTGCATAAGAAATATATAAAGGGAAAGAAGTGTGCATAAGAAATATGTAAAGGGAAAGAAGTGTGCATAAGAAATATGTAAAGGGAAAGAAGTGTGCATAAGAAATATGTAAAGGGAAAGAAGTGTGCATAAGAAATATGTAAAGGGAAAAAAGTGTGCATAAGAAATATGTAAAGGGAAAGAAGTGTGCATAAGAAATATGTAAAGGGAAAGAAGTGTGCATAAGAAATATGTAAAGGGAAAGAAGTGTGCATAAGAAATATGTAAAGGGAAAGAAGTGTGCATAAGAAATATGTAAAGGGAAAGAAGTGTGCATAAGAAATATGTAAAGGGAAAGAAGTGTGCATAATAAATATGTAAAGGGAAAGAAGTGTGCATAAGAAATATGTAAAGGGAAAGAAGTGTGCATAAGAAATATGTAAAGGGAAAGAAGTGTGCATAAGAAATATGTAAAGGGAAAGAAGTGTGCATAAGAAATATGTAAAGGAAAAGAAGTGTGCATAAGAAATATGTAAAGGGAAAGAAGTGTGCATAAGAAATATGTAAAGGGAAAGAAGTGTGCATAAGAAATATGTAAAGGGAAAGAAGTGTGCATAAGAAATATGTAAAGGGAAAGAAGTGTGCATAAGAAATATGTAAAGGGAAAGAAGTGTGCATAAGAAATATGTAAAGGGAAAGAAGTGTGCATAAGAAATATGTAAAGGGAAAGAAGTGTGCACAATAAATATGTAAAGGGAAAGAAGTGTGCATAAGAAATATGTAAAGGGAAAGAAGTGTGCATAGGAAATATGTAAAGGGAAAGAAGTGTGCATAAGAAATATGTAAAGGGAAAGAAGTGTGCATAAGAAATATGTAAAGGGAAAGAAGTGTGCATAAGAAATAAACACATGATGTGGGAACAAGCCCTCGAGTTAAATATGTAAAGGGAAAGAAGTGTGCATAAGAAATATGTAAAGGGAAAGAAGTGTGCATAAGAAATATGTAAAGGGAAAGAAGTGTGCATAAAAAATATGTAAAGGGAAAGAAGTGTGCATAAGAAATATGTAAAGGGAAAGAAGTGTGCATAAGAAATATGTAAAGGGAAAGAAGTGTGCATAAGAAATATGTAAAGGGAAAGAAGTGTGCATAAGAAATATGTAAAGGGAAAGAAGTGTGCATAAGAAATATGTAAAGGGAAAGAAGTGTGCATAAGAAATATGTAAAGGGAAAGAAGTGTGCATAAGAAATATGTAAAGGGAAAGAAGTGTGCATAAGAAATATGTAAAGGGAAAGAAGTGTGCATAAGAAATATGTAAAGGGAAAGAAGTGTGCATAAGAAATATGTAAAGGGAAAGAAGTGTGCATAAGAAATATGTAAAGGGAAAGAAGTGTGCATAAGAAATATGTAAAGGGAAAGAAGTGTGCATAAGAAATATGTAAAGGGAAAGAAGTGTGCATAAGAAATATGTAAAGGGAAAGAAGTGTGCATAAGAAATATGTAAAGGGAAAGAAGTGTGCATAAGAAATATGTAAAGGGAAAGAAGTGTGCATAAGAAATATGTAAAGGGAAAGAAGTGTGCATAAGAAATATGTAAAGGGAAAGAAGTGTGCATAAGAAATATGTAAAGGGAAAGAAGTGTGCATAAGAAATATGTAAAGGGAAAGAAGTGTGCATAAGAAATATGTAAAGGGAAAGAAGTGTGCATAAGAAATATGTAAAGGGAAAGAAGTGTGCATAAGAAATATGTAAAGGGAAAGAAGTGTGCATAAGAAATATGTAAAGGGAAAGAAGTGTGCATAAGAAATAAACACATGATGTGGGAACAAGCTCTCGAGTTAAATATGTAAAGGGAAAGAAGTGTGCATAAGAAATATGTAAAGGGAAAGAAGTGTGCATAAGAAATATGTAAAGGGAAAGAAGTGTGCATAATAAATATGTAAAGGGAAAGAAGTGTGCATAAGAAATATGTAAAGGGAAAGAAGTGTGCATAATAAATATGTAAAGGGAAAGAAGTGTGCATAAGAAATATGTAAAGGGAAAGAAGTGTGCATAAGAAATATATAAAGGGAAAGAAGTGTGCATAAGAAATATGTAAAGGGAAAGAAGTGTGCATAAGAAATATGTAAAGGGAAAGAAGTGTGCATAAGAAATATGTAAAGGGAAAGAAGTGTGCATAAGAAATATGTAAAGGGAAAAAAGTGTGCATAAGAAATATGTAAAGGGAAAGAAGTGTGCATAAGAAATATGTAAAGGGAAAGAAGTGTGCATAAGAAATATGTAAAGGGAAAGAAGTGTGCATAAGAAATATGTAAAGGGAAAGAAGTGTGCATAAGAAATATGTAAAGGGAAAGAAGTGTGCATAAGAAATATGTAAAGGGAAAGAAGTGTGCATAATAAATATGTAAAGGGAAAGAAGTGTGCATAAGAAATATGTAAAGGGAAAGAAGTGTGCATAAGAAATATGTAAAGGGAAAGAAGTGTGCATAAGAAATATGTAAAGGGAAAGAAGTGTGCATAAGAAATATGTAAAGGAAAAGAAGTGTGCATAAGAAATATGTAAAGGGAAAGAAGTGTGCATAAGAAATATGTAAAGGGAAAGAAGTGTGCATAAGAAATATGTAAAGGGAAAGAAGTGTGCATAAGAAATATGTAAAGGGAAAGAAGTGTGCATAAGAAATATGTAAAGGGAAAGAAGTGTGCATAAGAAATATGTAAAGGGAAAGAAGTGTGCATAAGAAATATGTAAAGGGAAAGAAGTGTGCACAATAAATATGTAAAGGGAAAGAAGTGTGCATAAGAAATATGTAAAGGGAAAGAAGTGTGCATAGGAAATATGTAAAGGGAAAGAAGTGTGCATAAGAAATATGTAAAGGGAAAGAAGTGTGCATAAGAAATATGTAAAGGGAAAGAAGTGTGCATAAGAAATAAACACATGATGTGGGAACAAGCCCTCGAGTTAAATATGTAAAGGGAAAGAAGTGTGCATAAGAAATATGTAAAGGGAAAGAAGTGTGCATAAGAAATATGTAAAGGGAAAGAAGTGTGCATAAAAAATATGTAAAGGGAAAGAAGTGTGCATAAGAAATATGTAAAGGGAAAGAAGTGTGCATAAGAAATATGTAAAGGGAAAGAAGTGTGCATAAGAAATATGTAAAGGGAAAGAAGTGTGCATAAGAAATATGTAAAGGGAAAGAAGTGTGCATAAGAAATATGTAAAGGGAAAGAAGTGTGCATAAGAAATATGTAAAGGGAAAGAAGTGTGCATAAGAAATATGTAAAGGGAAAGAAGTGTGCATAAGAAATATGTAAAGGGAAAGAAGTGTGCATAAGAAATATGTAAAGGGAAAGAAGTGTGCATAAGAAATATGTAAAGGAAAAGAAGTGTGCATAAGAAATATGTAAAGGGAAAGAAGTGTGCATAAGAAATATGTAAAGGGAAAGAAGTGTGCATAAGAAATATGTAAAGGGAAAGAAGTGTGCATAAGAAATATGTAAAGGGAAAGAAGTGTGCATAAGAAATATGTAAAGGAAAAGAACTGTGCATAAGAAATATGTAAAGGGAAAGAAGTGTGCATAAGAAATATGTAAAGGGAAAGAAGTGTGCATAAGAAATATGTAAAGGGAAAGAAGTGTGCATAAGAAATATGTAAAGGGAAAGAAGTGTGCATAAGAAATATGTAAAGGGAAAGAAGTGTGCATAAGAAATATGTAAAGGGAAAGAAGTGTGCATAAGAAATATGTAAAGGGAAAGAAGTGTGCATAAGAAATATGTAAAGGGAAAGAAGTGTGCATAAGAAATATGTAAAGGGAAAGAAGTGTGCATAAGAAATATGTAAAGGGAAAGAAGTGTGCATAAGAAATATGTAAAGGGAAAGAAGTGTGCATAAGAAATATGTAAAGGGAAAGAAGTGTGCATAAGAAATATGTAAAGGGAAAGAAGTGTGCATAAGAAATATGTAAATGGAAAGAAGTGTGCATAAGAAATATGTAAAGGGAAAGAAGTGTGCATAAGAAATATGTAAAGGGAAAGAAGTGTGCATAAGAAATATGTAAAGGGAAAGAAGTGTGCATAAGAAATATGTAAAGGGAAAGAAGTGTGCATAAGAAATATGTAAAGGGAAAGAAGTGTGCATAAGAAATATGTAAAGGGAAAGAAGTGTGCATAGGAAATATGTAAAGGGAAAGAAGTGTGCATAAGAAATATGTAAAGGGAAAGAAGTGTGCATAAGAAATATGTAAAGGGAAAGAAGTGTGCATAAGAAATAAACACATGATGTGGGAACAAGCCCTCGAGTTAAATATGTAAAGGGAAAGAAGTGTGCATAAGAAATATGTAAAGGGAAAGAAGTGTGCATAAGAAATATGTAAAGGGAAAGAAGTGTGCATAAGAAATATGTAAAGGGAAAGAAGTGTGCATAAGAAATATGTAAAGGGAAAGAAGTGTGCATAAGAAATATGTAAAGGGAAAGAAGTGTGCATAAGAAATATGTAAAGGGAAAGAAGTGTGCATAAGAAATATATAAAGGGAAAGAAGTGTGCATAAGAAATATGTAAAGGGAAAGAAGTGTGCATAAGAAATATGTAAAGGGAAAGAAGTGTGCATAAGAAATATGTAAAGGGAAAGAAGTGTGCATAAGAAATATGTAAAGGGAAAGAAGTGTGCATAAGAAATATGTAAAGGGAAAGAAGTGTGCATAAGAAATATGTAAAGGGAAAGAAGTGTGCATAAGAAATATGTAAAGGGAAAGAAGTGTGCATAAGAAATATGTAAAGGGAAAGAAGTGTGCATAAGAAATATGTAAAGGGAAAGAAGTGTGCATAAGAAATATGTAAAGGGAAAAAAGTGTGCATAAGAAATATGTAAAGGGAAAGAAGTGTGCATAAGAAATATGTAAAGGGAAAGAAGTGTGCATAAGAAATATGTAAAGGGAAAGAAGTGTGCATAAGAAATATGTAAAGGGAAAGAAGTGTGCATAAGAAATATGTAAAGGGAAAGAAGTGTGCATAAGAAATATGTAAAGGGAAAGAAGTGTGCATAAGAAATATGTAAAGGGAAAGAAGTGTGCATAAGAAATAAACACATGATGTGGGAACAAGCCCTCGAGTTAAATATGTAAAGGGAAAGAAGTGTGCATAAGAAATATGTAAAGGGAAAGAAGTGTGCATAAGAAATATGTAAAGGGAAAGAAGTGTGCATAAGAAATATGTAAAGGGAAAGAAGTGTGCATAAGAAATATGTAAAGGGAAAGAAGTGTGCATAAGAAATATGTAAAGGGAAAGAAGTGTGCATAAGAAATATGTAAAGGGAAAGAAGTGTGCATAAGAAATATGTAAAGGGAAAGAAGTGTGCATAAGAAATATGTAAAGGGAAAGAAGTGTGCATAAGAAATATGTAAAGGGAAAGAAGTGTGCATAAGAAATATGTAAAGGGAAAGAAGTGTGCATAAGAAATATGTAAAGGGAAAGAAGTGTGCATAAGAAATAAACACATGATGTGGGAACAAGCCCTCGAGTTAAATATGTAAAGGGAAAGAAGTGTGCATAATAAATATGTAAAGGGAAAGAAGTGTGCATAAGAAATATGTAAAGGGAAAGAAGTGTGCATAAGAAATATGTAAAGGGAAAGAAGTGTGCATAAGAAATATGTAAAGGGAAAGAAGTGTGCATAAGAAATATGTAAAGGGAAAGAAGTGTGCATAAGAAATATGTAAAGGGAAAAAAGTGTGCATAAGAAATATGTAAAGGGAAAGAAGTGTGCATAATAAATATGTAAAGGGAAAGAAGTGTGCATAAGAAATATGTAAAGGGAAAGAAGTGTGCATAAGAAATATGTAAAGGGAAAGAAGTGTGCATAAGAAATATGTAAAGGGAAAGAAGTGTGCATAAGAAATATGTAAAGGGAAAGAAGTGTGCATAAGAAATATGTAAAGGGAAAGAAGTGTGCATAAGAAATATGTAAAGGGAAAGAAGTGTGCATAAGAAATATGTAAAGGGAAAGAAGTGTGCATAAGAAATATGTAAAGGGAAAGAAGTGTGCATAAGAAATATGTAAAGGGAAAGAAGTGTGCATAAGAAATATGTAAAGGGAAAGAAGTGTGCATAAGAAATATGTAAAGGGAAAGAAGTGTGCATAAGAAATATGTAAAGGGAAAGAAGTGTGCATAAGAAATATGTAAAGGGAAAGAAGTGTGCATAAGAAATATGTAAAGGGAAAGAAGTGTGCATAAGAAATATGTAAAGGGAAAGAAGTGTTCATAAGAAATAAACACATGATGTGGGAACAAGCCCTCGAGTTAAATATGTAAAGGGAAAGAAGTGTGCATAAAAAATATGTAAAGGGAAAGTAGTGTGCATACGAAATATGTAAAGGGAAAGAAGTGTGCATAAGAAATATGTAAAGGGAAAGAAGTGTGCATAAGAAATATGTAAAGGGAAAGAAGTGTGCATAAGAAATATGTAAAGGGAAAGAAGTGTGCATAAGAAATATGTAAAGGGAAAGAAGTGTGCACAAGAAATATGTAAAGGGAAAGAAGTGTGCATAAGAAATATGTAAAGGGAAAGAAGTGTGCATAAGAAATATGTAAAGGGAAAGTAGTGTGCATACGAAATATGTAAAGGGAAAGAAGTGTGCATAAGAAATATGTAAAGGGAAAGAAGTGTGCATAAGAAATATGTAAAGGGAAAGAAGTGTGCATAAGAAATATGTAAAGGGAAAGAAGTGTGCATAAGAAATATGTAAAGGGAAAGAAGTGTGCATAAGAAATATGTAAAGGGAAAGAAGTGTGCATAAGAAATATGTAAAGGGAAAGAAGTGTGCATACGAAATATGTAAAGGGAAAGAAGTGTGCATAAGAAATATGTAAAGAGAAAGAAGTGTGCATAAGAAATATGTAAAGGGAAAGAAGTGTGCATAAGAAATATGTAAAGGGAAAGAAGTGTGCATAAGAAATATGTAAAGGGAAAGAAGTGTGCATAAGAAATATGTAAAGGGAAAGAAGTGTGCATAAGAAATATGTAAAGGGAAAGAAGTGTGCATAAGAAATATGTAAAGGGAAAGAAGTGTGCATAAGAAATATGTAAAGGGAAAGAAGTGTGCATAAGAAATATGTAAAGGGAAAGAAGTGTGCATAAGAAATATGTAAAGGGAAAGAAGTGTGCATAAGAAATATGTAAAGGGAAAGAAGTGTGCATAAGAAATATGTAGAGGGAAAGAAGTGTGCATAAGAAATATGTAGAGGGAAAGAAGTGTGCATAAGAAATATGTAAAGGGAAAGAAGTGTGCATAAGAAATATGTAAAGGGAAAGAAGTGTGCATAAGAAATATGTAAAGGGAAAGAAGTGTGCATAAGAAATATGTAAAGGGAAAGAAGTGTGCATAAGAAATATGTAAAGGGAAAGAAGTGTGCATAAGAAATATGTAAAGGGAAAGAAGTGTGCATAAGAAATATGTAAAGGGAAAGAAGTGTGCATAAGAAATATGTAAAGGGAAAGAAGTGTGCATAAGAAATATGTAAAGGGAAAGAAGTGTGCATAAGAAATATGTAAAGGGAAAGAAGTGTGCATAAGAAATATGTAAAGGGAAATAAGTGTGCATAAGAAATATGTAAAGGGAAAGAAGTGTGCATAAGAAATATGTAAAGGGAAAGAAGTGTGCATAAGAAATATGTAAAGGGAAAGAAGTGTGCATAAGAAATATGTAAAGGGAAAGAAGTGTGCATAAGAAATATGTAAAGGGAAAGAAGTGTGCATAAGAAATATGTAAAGAGAAAGAAGTGTGCATAAGAAATATGTAAAGGGAAAGAAGTGTGCATACGAAATATGTAAAGGGAAATAAGTGTGCATAAGAAATATGTAAAGGGAAAGAAGTGTGCATAAGAAATATGTAAAGGGAAAGAAGTGTGCATAAGAAATATGTAAAGGGAAATAAGTGTGCATAAGAAATATGTAAAGGGAAAGAAGTGTGCATAAGAAATATGTAAAGGGAAAGAAGTGTGCATAAGAAATATGTAAAGGGAAAGAAGTGTGCATAAGAAATATGTAAAGGGAAAGAAGTGTGCATAAGAAATATGTAAAGGGAAAGAAGTGTGCATAAGAAATATGTAAAGGGAAAGAAGTGTGCATAAGAAATAAACACATGATGTGGGAACAAGCCCTCGAGTTAAATATGTAAAGGGAAAGAAGTGTGCATAAGAAATATGTAAAGGGAAAGAAGTGTGCATAAGAAATATGTAAAGGGAAAGAAGTGTGCATAAGAAATATGTAAAGGGAAAGAAGTGTGCATAAGAAATATGTAAAGGGAAAGAAGTGTGCATAAGAAATATGTAAAGGGAAAGAAGTGTGCATAAGAAATATGTAAAGGGAAAGAAGTGTGCATAAGAAATATGTAAAGGGAAAGAAGTGTGCATAAGAAATATGTAAAGGGAAAGAAGTGTGCATAAGAAATATGTAAAGGGAAAAAAGTGTGCATAAGAAATATGTAAAGGGAAAGAAGTGTGCATAAGAAATATGTAAAGGGAAAGAAGTGTGCATAAGAAATATGTAAAGGGAAAGAAGTGTGCATAAGAAATATGTAAAGGGAAAGAAGTGTGCATAAGAAATATGTAAAGGGAAAGAAGTGTGCATAAGAAATATGTAAAGGGAAAGAAGTGTGCATAAGAAATATGTAAAGGGAAAGAAGTGTGCATAAGAAATATGTAAAGGGAAAAAAGTGTGCATAAGAAATATGTAAAGGGAAAGAAGTGTGCATAAGAAATATGTAAAGGGAAAGAAGTGTGCATAAGAAATATGTAAAGGGAAAGAAGTGTGCATAAGAAATATGTAAAGGGAAAGAAGTGTGCATAAGAAATATGTAAAGGGAAAGAAGTGTGCATAAGAAATATGTAAAGGGAAAGAAGTGTGCATAAGAAATATGTAAAGGGAAAGAAGTGTGCATAAGAAATAAACACATGATGTGGGAACAAGCCCTCGAGTTAAATATGTAAAGGGAAAGAAGTGTGCATAAGAAATATGTAAAGGGAAAGAAGTGTGCATAAGAAATATGTAAAGGGAAAGAAGTGTGCATAAGAAATATGTAAAGGGAAAGAAGTGTGCATAAGAAATATGTAAAGGGAAAGAAGTGTGCATAAGAAATATGTAAAGGGAAAGAAGTGTGCATAAGAAATATGTAAAGGGAAAGAAGTGTGCATAAGAAATATGTAAAGGGAAAGAAGTGTGCATAAGAAATATGTAAAGGGAAAGAAGTGTGCATAAGAAATAAACACATGATGTGGGAACAAGCCCTCGAGTTAAATATGTAAAGGGAAAGAAGTGTGCATAAGAAATATGTAAAGGGAAAGAAGTGTGCATAAGAAATATGTAAAGGGAAAGAAGTGTGCATAAGAAATATGTAAAGGGAAAGAAGTGTGCATAAGAAATATGTAAAGGGAAAGAAGTGTGCATAAGAAATATGTAAAGGGAAAGAAGTGTGCATAATAAATATGTAAAGGGAAAGAAGTGTGCATAAGAAATATGTAAAGGGAAAGAAGTGTGCATAAGAAATATGTAAAGGGAAAGAAGTGTGCATAAGAAATATGTAAAGGGAAAAAAGTGTGCATAAGAAATATGTAAAGGGAAAGAAGTGTGCATAAGAAATATGTAAAGGGAAAGAAGTGTGCATAAGAAATATGTAAAGGGAAAGAAGTGTGCATAAGAAATATGTAAAGGGAAAGAAGTGTGCATAAGAAATATGTAAAGGGAAAGAAGTGTGCATAAGAAATATGTAAAGGGAAAGAAGTGTGCATAAGAAATATGTAAAGGGAAAGAAGTGTGCATAAGAAATATGTAAAGGGAAACAAGTGTGCATAAGAAATATGTAAAGGGAAAGAAGTGTGCATAAGAAATATGTAAAGGGAAAGAAGTGTGCATAAGAAATATGTAAAGGGAAAGAAGTGTGCATAAGAAATATGTAAAGGGAAAGAAGTGTGCATAAGAAATATGTAAAGGGAAAGAAGTGTGCATAAGAAATATGTAAAGGGAAAGAAGTGTGCATAAGAAATATGTAAAGGGAAAGAAGTGTGCATAAGAAATAAACACATGATGTGGGAACAAGCCCTCGAGTTAAATATGTAAAGGGAAAGAAGTGTGCATAAGAAATATGTAAAGGGAAAGAAGTGTGCATAAGAAATATGTAAAGGGAAAGAAGTGTGCATAAGAAATATGTAAAGGGAAAGAAGTGTGCATAAGAAATATGTAAAGGGAAAGAAGTGTGCATAAGAAATATGTAAAGGGAAAGAAGTGTGCATAAGAAATATGTAAAGGGAAAGAAGTGTGCATAAGAAATATGTAAAGGGAAAGAAGTGTGCATAAGAAATATGTAAAGGGAAAGAAGTGTGCATAAGAAATAAACACATGATGTGGGAACAAGCCCTCGAGTTAAATATGTAAAGGGAAAGAAGTGTGCATAAGAAATATGTAAAGGGAAATAAGTGTGCATAAGAAATATGTAAAGGGAAAGAAGTGTGCATAAGAAATATGTAAAGGGAAAGAAGTGTGCATAAGAAATAAACACATGATGTGGGAACAAGCCCTCGAGTTAAATATGTAAAGGGAAAGAAGTGTGCACAAGAAATATGTAAAGGGAAAGAAGTGTGCATAAGAAATATGTAAAGGGAAAGAAGTGTGCATAAGAAATATGTAAAGGGAAAGAAGTGTGCATAAGAAATAAACACATGATGTGGGAACAAGCCCTCGAGTTAAATATGTAAAGGGAAAGAAGTGTGCACAAGAAATATGTAAAGGGAAAGAAGTGTGCATAAGAAATATGTAAAGGGAAAGAAGTGTGCATAAGAAATATGTAAAGGGAAAGAAGTGTGCATAAGAAATATGTAAAGGGAAAGAAGTGTGCATAAGAAATATGTAAAGGGAAAGAAGTGTGCATACGAAATAAACACATGATGTGGGAACAAGCCCTCGAGTTAAATATGTAAAGGGAAAGAAGTGTGCATAAGAAATATGTAAAGGGAAAGAAGTGTGCATAAGAAATATGTAAAGGGAAAGAAGTGTGCATAAGAAATATGTAAAGGGAAAGAAGTGTGCATAAGAAATATGTAAAGGGAAAGAAGTGTGCATAAGAAATATGTAAAGGGAAATAGGTGTGCATAAGAAATATGTAAAGAGAAAGAAGTGTGCATAAGAAATATGTAAAGGGAAAGAAGTGTGCATAAGAAATATGTAAAGGGAAAAAAGTGTGCATAAGAAATATGTAAAGGGAAAGAAGTGTGCATAAGAAATATGTAAAGGGAAAGAAGTGTGCATAAGAAATATGTAAAGGGAAAAAAGTGTGCATAAGAAATATGTAAAGGGAAAGAAGTGTGCATAAGAAATATGTAAAGGGAAAGAAGTGTGCATAAGAAATATGTAAAGGGAAAGAAGTGTGCATAAGAAATATGTAAAGGGAAAGAAGTGTGCATAAGAAATATGTAAAGGGAAAGAAGTGTGCATAAGAAATATGTAAAGGGAAAGAAGTGTGCATAAGAAATATGTAAAGGGAAAGAAGTGTGCATAAGAAATATGTAAAGGGAAAGAAGTGTGCATAAGAAATAAACACATGATGTGGGAACAAGCCCTCGAGTTAAATATGTAAAGGGAAAGAAGTGTGCATAAGAAATATGTAAAGGGAAAGAAGTGTGCATAATAAATATGTAAAGGGAAAGAAGTGTGCATAAGAAATATGTAAAGGGAAAGAAGTGTGCATAAGAAATATGTAAAGGGAAAGAAGTGTGCATAAGAAATATGTAAAGGGAAAGAAGTGTGCATAATAAATATGTAAAGGGAAAGAAGTGTGCATAAGAAATATGTAAAGGGAAAGAAGTGTGCATAAGAAATATGTAAAGGGAAAGAAGTGTGCATAAGAAATATGTAAAGGGAAAAAAGTGTGCATAAGAAATATGTAAAGGGAAAGAAGTGTGCATAAGAAATATGTAAAGGGAAAGAAGTGTGCATAAGAAATATGTAAAGGGAAAGAAGTGTGCATAAGAAATATGTAAAGGGAAAGAAGTGTGCATAAGAAATATGTAAAGGGAAAGAAGTGTGCATAAGAAATATGTAAAGGGAAAGAAGTGTGCATAAGAAATATGTAAAGGGAAAGAAGTGTGCATAAGAAATATGTAAAGGGAAACAAGTGTGCATAAGAAATATGTAAAGGGAAAGAAGTGTGCATAAGAAATATGTAAAGGGAAAGAAGTGTGCATAAGAAATATGTAAAGGGAAAGAAGTGTGCATAAGAAATATGTAAAGGGAAAGAAGTGTGCATAAGAAATATGTAAAGGGAAAGAAGTGTGCATAAGAAATATGTAAAGGGAAAGAAGTGTGCATAAGAAATATGTAAAGGGAAAGAAGTGTGCATAAGAAATAAACACATGATGTGGGAACAAGCCCTCGAGTTAAATATGTAAAGGGAAAGAAGTGTGCATAAGAAATATGTAAAGGGAAAGAAGTGTGCATAAGAAATATGTAAAGGGAAAGAAGTGTGCATAAGAAATATGTAAAGGGAAAGAAGTGTGCATAAGAAATATGTAAAGGGAAAGAAGTGTGCATAAGAAATATGTAAAGGGAAAGAAGTGTGCATAAGAAATATGTAAAGGGAAAGAAGTGTGCATAAGAAATATGTAAAGGGAAAGAAGTGTGCATAAGAAATATGTAAAGGGAAAGAAGTGTGCATAAGAAATAAACACATGATGTGGGAACAAGCCCTCGAGTTAAATATGTAAAGGGAAAGAAGTGTGCATAAGAAATATGTAAAGGGAAATAAGTGTGCATAAGAAATATGTAAAGGGAAAGAAGTGTGCATAAGAAATATGTAAAGGGAAAGAAGTGTGCATAAGAAATAAACACATGATGTGGGAACAAGCCCTCGAGTTAAATATGTAAAGGGAAAGAAGTGTGCACAAGAAATATGTAAAGGGAAAGAAGTGTGCATAAGAAATATGTAAAGGGAAAGAAGTGTGCATAAGAAATATGTAAAGGGAAAGAAGTGTGCATAAGAAATAAACACATGATGTGGGAACAAGCCCTCGAGTTAAATATGTAAAGGGAAAGAAGTGTGCACAAGAAATATGTAAAGGGAAAGAAGTGTGCATAAGAAATATGTAAAGGGAAAGAAGTGTGCATAAGAAATATGTAAAGGGAAAGAAGTGTGCATAAGAAATATGTAAAGGGAAAGAAGTGTGCATAAGAAATATGTAAAGGGAAAGAAGTGTGCATACGAAATAAACACATGATGTGGGAACAAGCCCTCGAGTTAAATATGTAAAGGGAAAGAAGTGTGCATAAGAAATATGTAAAGGGAAAGAAGTGTGCATAAGAAATATGTAAAGGGAAAGAAGTGTGCATAAGAAATATGTAAAGGGAAAGAAGTGTGCATAAGAAATATGTAAAGGGAAAGAAGTGTGCATAAGAAATATGTAAAGGGAAATAGGTGTGCATAAGAAATATGTAAAGAGAAAGAAGTGTGCATAAGAAATATGTAAAGGGAAAGAAGTGTGCATAAGAAATATGTAAAGGGAAAAAAGTGTGCATAAGAAATATGTAAAGGGAAAGAAGTGTGCATAAGAAATATGTAAAGGGAAAGAAGTGTGCATAAGAAATATGTAAAGGGAAAAAAGTGTGCATAAGAAATATGTAAAGGGAAAGAAGTGTGCATAAGAAATATGTAAAGGGAAAGAAGTGTGCATAAGAAATATGTAAAGGGAAAGAAGTGTGCATAAGAAATATGTAAAGGGAAAGAAGTGTGCATAAGAAATATGTAAAGGGAAAGAAGTGTGCATAAGAAATATGTAAAGGGAAAGAAGTGTGCATAAGAAATATGTAAAGGGAAAGAAGTGTGCATAAGAAATATGTAAAGGGAAAGAAGTGTGCATAAGAAATAAACACATGATGTGGGAACAAGCCCTCGAGTTAAATATGTAAAGGGAAAGAAGTGTGCATAAGAAATATGTAAAGGGAAAGAAGTGTGCATAATAAATATGTAAAGGGAAAGAAGTGTGCATAAGAAATATGTAAAGGGAAAGAAGTGTGCATAAGAAATATGTAAAGGGAAAGAAGTGTGCATAAGAAATATGTAAAGGGAAAGAAGTGTGCATAAGAAATAAACACATGATGTGGGAACAAGCCCTCGAGTTAAATATGTAAAGGGAAAGAAGTGTGCATAAGAAATATGTAAAGGGAAATAAGTGTGCATAAGAAATATGTAAAGGGAAAGAAGTGTGCATAAGAAATATGTAAAGGGAAAGAAGTGTGCATAAGAAATAAACACATGATGTGGGAACAAGCCCTCGAGTTAAATATGTAAAGGGAAAGAAGTGTGCACAAGAAATATGTAAAGGGAAAGAAGTGTGCATAAGAAATATGTAAAGGGAAAGAAGTGTGCATAAGAAATATGTAAAGGGAAAGAAGTGTGCATAAGAAATAAACACATGATGTGGGAACAAGCCCTCGAGTTAAATATGTAAAGGGAAAGAAGTGTGCACAAGAAATATGTAAAGGGAAAGAAGTGTGCATAAGAAATATGTAAAGGGAAAGAAGTGTGCATAAGAAATATGTAAAGGGAAAGAAGTGTGCATAAGAAATATGTTAAGGGAAAGAAGTGTGCATAAGAAATATGTAAAGGGAAAGAAGTGTGCATACGAAATAAACACATGATGTGGGAACAAGCCCTCGAGTTAAATATGTAAAGGGAAAGAAGTGTGCATAAGAAATATGTAAAGGGAAAGAAGTGTGCATAAGAAATATGTAAAGGGAAAGAAGTGTGCATAAGAAATATGTAAAGGGAAAGAAGTGTGCATAAGAAATATGTAAAGGGAAAGAAGTGTGCATAAGAAATATGTAAAGGGAAATAAGTGTGCATAAGAAATATGTAAAGAGAAAGAAGTGTGCATAAGAAATATGTAAAGGGAAAGAAGTGTGCATAAGAAATATGTAAAGGGAAAGAAGTGTGCATAAGAAATATGTAAAGGGAAAGAAGTGTGCATAAGAAATATGTAAAGGAAAAGTAGTGTGCATACGAAATATGTAAAGGGAAAGAAGTGTGCATAAGAAATATGTAAAGGGAAAGAAGTGTGCATAAGAAATATGTAAAGGGAAAGAAGTGTGCATAAGAAATATGTAAAGGGAAAGAAGTGTGCATAAGAAATATGTAAAGGGAAAGAAGTGTGCATAAGAAATATGTAAAGGGAAAGAAGTGTGCATAAGAAATATGTAAATGGAAAGAAGTGTGCATAAGAAATATGTAAAGGGAAAGAAGTGTGCATACGAAATATGTAAAGGGAAAGAAGTGTGCATAAGAAATATGTAAAGGGAAAGAAGTGTGCATAAGAAATATGTAAAGGGAAAGAAGTGTGCATAAGAAATATGTAAAGGGAAAGAAGTGTGCATAAGAAATATGTAAAGGGAAAGAAGTGTGCATAAGAAATATGTAAAGGGAAAGAAGTGTGCATAAGAAATATGTAAAGGGAAAGAAGTGTGCATAAGAAATATGTAAAGGGAAAGAAGTGTGCATAAGAAATATGTAAAGGGAAAGAAGTGTGCATAAGAAATATGTAAAGGGAAAGAAGTGTGCATAAGAAATATGTAAAGGGAAAGAAGTGTGCATAAGAAATATGTAAAGGGAAAGAAGTGTGCATAAGAAATATGTAAAGGGAAAGAAGTGTGCATAAGAAATATGTAAAGGGAAAGAAGTGTGCATAAGAAATATGTAAAGGGAAAGAAGTGTGCATAAGAAATATGTAAAGGGAAAGAAGTGTGCATAAGAAATATGTAAAGGGAAAGAAGTGTGCATAAGAAATATGTAAAGGGAAAGAAGTGTGCATAAGAAATATGTAAAGGGAAAGAAGTGTGCATAAGAAATATGTAAAGGGAAAGAAGTGTGCATAAGAAATATGTAAAGGGAAAGAAGTGTGCATAAGAAATATGTAAAGGGAAAGAAGTGTGCATAAGAAATATGTAAAGGGAAAGAAGTGTGCATAAGAAATATGTAAAGGGAAAGAAGTGTGCATAAGAAATATGTAAAGGGAAAGAAGTGTGCATAAGAAATATGTAAAGGGAAAGAAGTGTGCATAAGAAATATGTAAAGGGAAAGAAGTGTGCATAAGAAATATGTAAAGGGAAAGAAGTGTGCATAAGAAATATGTAAAGGGAAAGAAGTGTGCATAAGAAATATGTAAAGGGAAAGAAGTGTGCATAAGAAATATGTAAAGGGAAAGAAGTGTGCATAAGAAATATGTAAAGGGAAAGAAGTGTGCATAAGAAATATGTAAAGGGAAAGAAGTGTGCATAAGAAATATGTAAAGGGAAAGAAGTGTGCATAAGAAATATGTAAAGGGAAAGAAGTGTGCATAAGAAATATGTAAAGGGAAAGAAGTGTGCATAAGAAATATGTAAAGGGAAAGAAGTGTGCATAAGAAATATGTAAAGGGAAAGAAGTGTGCATAAGAAATATGTAAAGGGAAAGAAGTGTGCATAAGAAATATGTAAAGGGAAAGAAGTGTGCATAAGAAATATGTAAAGGGAAAGAAGTGTGCATAAGAAATATGTAAAGGGAAAGAAGTGTGCATAAGAAATATGTAAAGGGAAAGAAGTGTGCATAAGAAATATGTAAAGGGAAAGAAGTGTGCATAAGAAATATGTAAAGGGAAAGAAGTGTGCATAAGAAATATGTAAAGGGAAAGAAGTGTGCATAAGAAATATGTAAAGGGAAAGAAGTGTGCATAAGAAATATGTAAAGGGAAAGAAGTGTGCATAAGAAATATGTAAAGGGAAAGAAGTGTGCATAAGAAATATGTAAAGGGAAAGAAGTGTGCATAAGAAATATGTAAAGGGAAAGAAGTGTGCATAAGAAATATGTAAAGGGAAAGAAGTGTGCATAAGAAATATGTAAAGGGAAAGAAGTGTGCATAAGAAATATGTAAAGGGAAAGAAGTGTGCATAAGAAATATGTAAAGGGAAAGAAGTGTGCATAAGAAATATGTAAAGGGAAAGAAGTGTGCATAAGAAATATGTAAAGGGAAAGAAGTGTGCATAAGAAATATGTAAAGGGAAAGAAGTGTGCATAAGAAATATGTAAAGGGAAAGAAGTGTGCATAAGAAATATGTAAAGGGAAAGAAGTGTGCATAAGAAATATGTAAAGGGAAAGAAGTGTGCATAAGAAATATGTAAAGGGAAAGAAGTGTGCATAAGAAATATGTAAAGGGAAAGAAGTGTGCATAAGAAATATGTAAAGGGAAAGAAGTGTGCATAAGAAATATGTAAAGGGAAAGAAGTGTGCATAAGAAATATGTAAAGGGAAAGAAGTGTGCATAAGAAATATGTAAAGGGAAAGAAGTGTGCATAAGAAATATGTAAAGGGAAAGAAGTGTGCATAAGAAATATGTAAAGGGAAAGAAGTGTGCATAAGAAATATGTAAAGGGAAAGAAGTGTGCATAAGAAATATGTAAAGGGAAAGAAGTGTGCATAAGAAATATGTAAAGGGAAAGAAGTGTGCATAAGAAATATGTAAAGGGAAAGAAGTGTGCATAAGAAATATGTAAAGGGAAAGAAGTGTGCATAAGAAATATGTAAAGGGAAAGAAGTGTGCATAAGAAATATGTAAAGGGAAAGAAGTGTGCATAAGAAATATGTAAAGGGAAAGAAGTGTGCATAAGAAATATGTAAAGGGAAAGAAGTGTGCATAAGAAATATGTAAAGGGAAAGAAGTGTGCATAAGAAATATGTAAAGGGAAAGAAGTGTGCATAAGAAATATGTAAAGGGAAAGAAGTGTGCATAAGAAATATGTAAAGGGAAAGAAGTGTGCATAAGAAATATGTAAAGGGAAAGAAGTGTGCATAAGAAATATGTAAAGGGAAAGAAGTGTGCATAAGAAATATGTAAAGGGAAAGAAGTGTGCATAAGAAATATGTAAAGGGAAAGAAGTGTGCATAAGAAATATGTAAAGGGAAAGAAGTGTGCATAAGAAATATGTAAAGGGAAAGAAGTGTGCATAAGAAATATGTAAAGGGAAAGAAGTGTGCATAAGAAATATGTAAAGGGAAAGAAGTGTGCATAAGAAATATGTAAAGGGAAAGAAGTGTGCATAAGAAATATGTAAAGGGAAAGAAGTGTGCATAAGAAATATGTAAAGGGAAAGAAGTGTGCATAAGAAATATGTAAAGGGAAAGAAGTGTGCATAAGAAATATGTAAAGGGAAAGAAGTGTGCATAAGAAATATGTAAAGGGAAAGAAGTGTGCATAAGAAATATGTAAAGGGAAAGAAGTGTGCATAAGAAATATGTAAAGGGAAAGAAGTGTGCATAAGAAATATGTAAAGGGAAAGAAGTGTGCATAAGAAATATGTAAAGGGAAAGAAGTGTGCATAAGAAATATGTAAAGGGAAAGAAGTGTGCATAAGAAATATGTAAAGGGAAAGAAGTGTGCATAAGAAATATGTAAAGGGAAAGAAGTGTGCATAAGAAATATGTAAAGGGAAAGAAGTGTGCATAAGAAATATGTAAAGGGAAAGAAGTGTGCATAAGAAATATGTAAAGGGAAAGAAGTGTGCATAAGAAATATGTAAAGGGAAAGAAGTGTGCATAAGAAATATGTAAAGGGAAAGAAGTGTGCATAAGAAATATGTAAAGGGAAAGAAGTGTGCATAAGAAATATGTAAAGGGAAAGAAGTGTGCATAAGAAATATGTAAAGGGAAAGAAGTGTGCATAAGAAATATGTAAAGGGAAAGAAGTGTGCATAAGAAATATGTAAAGGGAAAGAAGTGTGCATAAGAAATATGTAAGGAAGAGTGAAGAAAGGAAGAAGTGTGCATAAGAAATATGTAAAGGGAAAGAAGTGTGCATAAGAAATATGTAAAGGGAAAGAAGTGTGCATAAGAAATATGTAAAGGGAAAGAAGTGTGCATAAGAAATATGTAAAGGGAAAGAAGTGTGCATAAGAAATATGTAAAGGGAAAGAAGTGTGCATAAGAAATATGTAAAGGGAAAGAAGTGTGCATAAGAAATATGTAAAGGGAAAGAAGTGTGCATAAGAAATATGTAAAGGGAAAGAAGTGTGCATAAGAAATATGTAAAGGGAAAGAAGTGTGCATAAGAAATATGTAAAGGGAAAGAAGTGTGCATAAGAAATATGTAAAGGGAAAGAAGTGTGCATAAGAAATATGTAAAGGGAAAGAAGTGTGCATAAGAAATATGTAAAGGGAAAGAAGTGTGCATAAGAAATATGTAAAGGGAAAGAAGTGTGCATAAGAAATATGTAAAGGGAAAGAAGTGTGCATAAGAAATATGTAAAGGGAAAGAAGTGTGCATAATAAATATGTAAAGGGAAAGAAGTGTGCATAAGAAATATGTAAAGGGAAAGAAGTGTGCATAAGAAATATGTAAAGGGAAAGAAGTGTGCATAAGAAATATGTAAAGGGAAAGAAGTGTGCATAAGAAATATGTAAAGGGAAAGAAGTGTGCATAAGAAATATGTAAAGGGAAAGAAGTGTGCATAAGAAATATGTAAAGGGAAAGAAGTGTGCATAAGAAATATGTAAAGGGAAAAAAGTGTGCATAAGAAATATGTAAAGGGAAAGAAGTGTGCATAAGAAATATGTAAAGGGAAAGAAGTGTGCATAATAAATATGTAAAGGGAAAGAAGTGTGCATAAGAAATATGTAAAGGGAAAGAAGTGTGCATAAGAAATATGTAAAGGGAAAGAAGTGTGCATAAGAAATATGTAAAGGGAAAGAAGTGTGCATAAGAAATATGTAAAGGGAAAGAAGTGTGCATAAGAAATATGTAAAGGGAAAGAAGTGTGCATAAGAAATATGTAAAGGGAAAGAAGTGTGCATAAGAAATATGTAAAGGGAAAACAGTGTGCATAAGAAATATGTAAAGGGAAAGAAGTGTGCATAAGAAATATGTAAAGGGAAAGAAGTGTGCATAAGAAATATGTAAAGGGAAAGAAGTGTGCATAAGAAATATGTAAAGGGAAAGAAGTGTGCATAAGAAATATGTAAAGGGAAAGAAGTGTGCATAAGAAATATGTAAAGGGAAAGAAGTGTGCATAAGAAATATATATAGGGAAAGAAGTGTGCATAAGAAATATGTAAAGGGAAAGAAGCGTGCATAGGAAATATGTAAAGGGAAAGAAGCGTGCATAAGAAATATGTAAAGGGAAAGAAGTGTGCATAAGAAATATGTAAAGGGAAAGAAGTGTGCATAAGAAATATGTAAAGGGAAAGAAGTGTGCATAAGAAATATGTAAAGGTGAAGAAGTGTGCATAATAAATATGTAAAGGGAAAGAAGTGTGCATAAGAAATATGTAAAGGGAAAGAAGTGTGCATAATAAATATGTAAAGGGAAAGAAGTGTGCATAAGAAATATGTAAAGGGAAAGAAGTGTGCATAAGAAATATGTAAAGGGAAAGAAGTGAGCATAAGAAATATGTAAAGGGAAAGAAGTGTGCATAAGAAATATGTAAAGGGAAAGAAGTGTGCATAAGAAATATGTAAAGGGAAAGAAGTGTGCATAAGAAATATGTAAAGGGAAAGAAGTGTGCATAAGAAATATGTAAAGGGAAAGAAGTGTGCATAAGAAATATGTAAAGGGAAAGAAGTGTGCATAGGAAATATGTAAAGGGAAAAAAGTGTGCATAATAAATAAACACATGATGTGGGAACAAGCCCTCGAGTTAAATATGTAAAGGGAAAGAAGTGTGCATAAGAAATAAACACATGATGTGGGAACAAGCCCTCGAGTGAAATATGTAAAGGGAAAGAAGTGTGCATAAGAAATATGTAAAGGGAAAGAAGTGTGCATAAGAAATATGTAAAGGGAAAGAAGTGTGCATAAGAAATATGTAAAGGGAAATAAGTGTGCATAAGAAATATGTAAAGGGAAAGAAGTGTGCATAAGAAATATGTAAAGGGAAAGAAGTGTGCATAAGAAATATGTAAAGGGAAAGAAGTGTGCATAAGAAATATGTAAAGGGAAAGAAGTGTGCATAAGAAATATGTAAAGGGAAAGAAGTGTGCATAAGAAATATGTAAAGGGAATGAAGTGTGCATAAGAAATATGTAAAGGGAAAGAAGTGTGCATAAGAAATATGTAAAGGGAAAGAAGTGTGCATAAGAAATATGTAAAGGGAAAGAAGTGTGCATAAGAAATATGTAAAGGGAAAGAAGTGTGCATAAGAAATATGTAAAGGGAAAGAAGTGTGCATAAGAAATATGTAAAGGGAAAGAAGTGTGCATAAGAAATATGTAAAGGGAAAGAAGTGTGCATAAGAAATATGTAAAGGGAAAGAAGTGTGCATAAGAAATATGTAAAGGGAAAGAAGTGTGCATAAGAAATATGTAAAGGGAAAGAAGTGTGCATAAGAAATATGTAAAGAGAAAGAAGTGTGCATAAGAAATATGTAAAGGGAAAGAAGTGTGCATAAGAAATATGTAAAGGGAAAGAAGTGTGCATAAGAAATATGTAAAGGGAAAGAAGTGTGCATAAGAAATATGTAAAGGGAAAGAAGTGTGCATAAGAAATATGTAAAGAGAAAGAAGTGTGCATAAGAAATATGTAAAGGGAAAGAAGTGTGCATAAGAAATATGTAAAGGGAAAGAAGTGTGCATAAGAAATATGTAAAGGGAAAGAAGTGTGCATAAGAAATATGTAAAGGGAAAGAAGTGTGCATAAGAAATATGTAAAGGGAAAGAAGTGTGCATAAGAAATATGTAAAGGGAAAGAAGTGTGCATAAGAAATATGTAAAGGGAAAGAAGTGTGCATAAGAAATATGTAAAGGGAAAGAAGTGTGCATAAGAAATATGTAAAGGGAAAGAAGTGTGCATAAGAAATATGTAAAGGGAAAGAAGTGTGCATAAGAAATATGTAAAGGGAAAGAAGTGTGCATAAGAAATATGTAAAGGGAAATAAGTGTGCATAAGAAATATGTAAAGGGAAAGAAGTGTGCATAATAAATATGTAAAGGGAAAGAAGTGTGCATAAGAAATATGTAAAGGGAAAGAAGTGTGCATAAGAAATATGTAAAGAGAAAGAAGTGTGCATAATAAATATGTAAAGAGAAAGAAGTGTGCATAATAAATATGTAAAGGGAAAGAAGTGTGCATAAGAAATATGTAAAGGGAAAGAAGTGTGCATAAGAAATATGTAAAGGGAAAGAAGTGTGCATAAGAAATATGTAAAGGGAAAGAAGTGTGCTTAAGAAATATGTAAAGGGAAAGAAGTGTGCATAAGAAATATGTAAAGGGAAAGAAGTGTGCATAAGAAATATGTAAAGGGAAAGAAGTGTGCATAAGAAATATGTAAAGGGAAAGAAGTGTGCATAAGAAATATGTAAAGGGAAAGAAGTGTGCATAAGAAATATGTAAAGGAAAAGAAGTGTGCATAAGAAATATGTAAAGGGAAAGAAGTGTGCATAATAAATATGTAAAGGGAAAGAAGTGTGCATAATAAATATGTAAAGGGAAAGAAGTGTGCATAATAAATATGTAAAGGGAAAGAAGTGTGCATAAGAAATATGTAAAGGGAAAGAAGTGTGCATAAGAAATATGTAAAGGGAAAGAAGTGTGCATAAGAAATATGTAAAGGGAAAGAAGTGTGCATAAGAAATATGTAAAGGGAAAGAAGTGTGCATAAGAAATATGTAAAGGGAAAGAAGTGTGCATAAGAAATATGTAAAGGGAAAAAAGTGTGCATAAGAAATATGTAAAGGGAAAGAAGTGTGCATAAGAAATATGTAAAGGGAAAGAAGTGTGCATAAGAAATATGTAAAGGGAAAGAAGTGTGCATAAGAAATATGTAAAGGGAAAGAAGTGTGCATAAGAAATATGTAAAGGGAAAGAAGTGTGCATAAGAAATATGTAAAGGGAAAGAAGTGTGCATAAGAAATATATATAGGGAAAGAAGTGTGCATAAGAAATATGTAAAGGGAAAGAAGCGTGCATAGGAAATATGTAAAGGGAAAGAAGCGTGCATAAGAAATATGTAAAGGGAAAGAAGTGTGCATAAGAAATATGTAAAGGGAAAGAAGTGTGCATAAGAAATATGTAAAGGGAAAGAAGTGTGCATAAGAAATATGTAAAGGTGAAGAAGTGTGCATAATAAATATGTAAAGGGAAAGAAGTGTGCATAAGAAATATGTAAAGGGAAAGAAGTGTGCATAATAAATATGTAAAGGGAAAGAAGTGTGCATAAGAAATATGTAAAGGGAAAGAAGTGTGCATAAGAAATATGTAAAGGGAAAGAAGTGTGCATAAGAAATATGTAAAGGGAAAGAAGTGTGCATAAGAAATATGTAAAGGGAAAGAAGTGTGCATAAGAAATATGTAAAGGGAAAGAAGTGTGCATAAGAAATATGTAAAGGGAAAGAAGTGAGCATAAGAAATATGTAAAGGGAAAGAAGTGTGCATAAGAAATATGTAAAGGGAAAGAAGTGTGCATAAGAAATATGTAAAGGGAAAGAAGTGTGCATAAGATATATGTAAAGGGAAAGAAGTGTGCATAAGAAATATGTAAAGGGAAATAAGTGTGCATAAGAAATATGTAAAGGGAAAGAAGTGTGCATAAGAAATATGTAAAGGGAAAGAAGTGTGCATAAGAAATATGTAAAGGGAAAGAAGTGTGCATAAGAAATATGTAAAGGGAAAGAAGTGTGCATAAGCAATATGTAAAGGGAAAGAAGTGTGCATAAGAAATATGTAAAGGGAAAGAAGTGTGCATAAGAAATATGTAAAGGGAAAGAAGTGTGCATAAGAAATATGTAAAGGGAAAGAAGTGTGCATAAGAAATATGTAAAGGGAAAGAAGTGTGCATAAGAAATATGTAAAGGGAAAGAAGTGTGCATAAGAAATATGTAAAGGGAAAGAAGTGTGCATAAGAAATATGTAAAGGGAAAGAAGTGTGCATAAGAAATATGTAAAGGGAAAGAAGTGTGCATAAGAAATATGTAAAGGGAAAGAAGTGTGCATAAGAAATATGTAAAGGGAAAGAAGTGTGCATAAGAAATATGTAAAGGGAAAGAAGTGTGCATAAGAAATAAACACATGATGTGGGAACAAGCCCTCGAGTTAAATATGTAAAGGGAAAGAAGTGTGCATAAGAAATAAACACATGATGTGGGAACAAGCCCTCGAGTTAAATATGTAAAGGGAAAAAAGTGTGCATAAGAAATATGTAAAGGGAAAGAAGTGTGCATAAGAAATATGTAAAGGGAAAGAAGTGTGTATAAGAAATATGTAAAGGGAAAGAAGTGTGCATAAGAAATATGTAAAGGGAAAGAAGTGTGCATAAGAAATATGTAAAGGGAAAGAAGTGTGCATAAGAAATATGTAAAGGGAAAGAAGTGTGCATAAGAAATATGTAAAGGGAAAGAAGTGTGCATAAGAAATATGTAAAGGGAAAGAAGTGTGCATAAGAAATATGTAAAGGGAAAAAAGTGTGCATAATAAATAAACACATGATGTGGGAACAAGCCCTCGAGTTAAATATGTAACGGGAAAGAAGTGTGCATAAGAAATAAACACATGATGTGGGAACAAGCCCTCGAGTGAAATATGTAAAGGGAAAGAAGTGTGCATAAGAAATATGTAAAGGGACAGAAGTGTGCATAAGAAATATGTAAAGGGAAAGAAGTGTGCATAAGAAATATGTAAAGGGAAATAAGTGTGCATAAGAAATATGTAAAGGGAAAGAAGTGTGCATAAGAAATATGTAAAGGGAAAGAAGTGTGCATAAGAAATATGTAAAGGGAAAGAAGTGTGCATAAGAAATATGTAAAGGGAAAGAAGTGTGCATAAGAAATATGTAAAGGGAAAGAAGTGTGCATAAGAAATATGTAAAGGGAAAGAAGTGTGCATAAGAAATATGTAAAGGGAAAGAAGTGTGCATAAGAAATATGTAAAGGGAAAGAAGTGTGCATGAGAAATATGTAAAGGGAAAGAAGTGTGCATAAGAAATATGTAAAGGGAAAGAAGTGTGCATAAGAAATATGTAAAGGGAAAGAAGTGTGCATAAGAAATATGTAAAGGGAAAGAAGTGTGCATAAGAAATATGTAAAGAGAAAGAAGTGTGCATAAGAAATATGTAAAGGGAAAGAAGTGTGCATGAGAAATATGTAAAGGGAAAGAAGTGTGCATAAGAAATATGTAAAGGGAAAGAAGTGTGCATAAGAAATATGTAAAGGGAAAGAAGTGTGCATAAGAAATATGTAAAGGGAAAGAAGTGTGCATAAGAAATATGTAAAGGGAAAGAAGTGTGCATAAGAAATATGTAAAGGGAAAGAAGTGTGCATACAAAATAAACACATGATGTGGGAACAAGCCCTCGAGTTAAATATGTAAAGGGAAAGAGGTGTGCATAAGAAATATGTAAAGGGAAAGAAGTGTGCATATGAAATATGTAAAGGGAAAGAAGTGTGCATAAGAAATATGTAAAGGGAAAGAAGTGTGCATAAGAAATATGTAAAGGGAAAGAAGTGTGCATAAGAAATATGTAAAGGGAAAGAAGTGTGCATAAGAAATATGTAAAGGGAAAGAAGTGTGCATAATAAATATGTAAAGGGAAAGAAGTGTGCATAATAAATATGTAAAGGGAAAGAAGTGTGCATAATAAATATGTAAAGGGAAAGAAGTGTGCATAATAAATATGTAAAGGGAAAGAAGTGTGCATAAGAAATATGTAAAGGGAAAGAAGTGTGCATAAGAAATATGTAAAGGGAAAGAAGTGTGCATAAGAAATATGTAAAGGGAAAGAAGTGTGCATAAGAAATATGTAAAGGGAAAGAAGTGTGCATAAGAAATATGTAAAGGGAAAGAAGTGTGCATAAGAAATATGTAAAGGGAAAGAAGTGTGCATAAGAAATATGTAAAGGGAAAGAAGTGTGCATAAGAAATATGTAAAGGGAAAGAAGTGTGCATAAGAAATATGTAAAGGGAAAGAAGTGTGCATAAGAAATATGTAAAGGGAAAGAAGTGTGCATAAGAAATATGTAAAGGGAAAGAAGTGTGCATAAGAAATATGTAAAGGGAAAGAAGTGTGCATAAGAAATAAACACATGATGTGGGAACAAGCCCTCGAGTTAAATATGTAAAGGGAAAGAAGTGTGCATAAGAAATAAACACATGATGTGGGAACAAGCCCTCGAGTTAAATATGTAAAGGGAAAAAAGTGTGCAAAAGAAATATGTAAAGGGAAAGAAGTGTGCATAAGAAATATGTAAAGGGAAAGAAGTGTGTATAAGAAATATGTAAAGGGAAAGAAGTGTGCATAAGAAATATGTAAAGGGAAAGAAGTGTGCATAAGAAATAAACACATGATGTGGGAACAAGCCCTCGAGTTAAATATGTAAAGAGAAAGAAGTGTGCATAAGAAATAAACACATGATGTGGGAACAAGCCCTCGAGTGAAATATGTAAAGGGAAAGAAGTGTGCATAAGAAATATGTAAAGGGAAAGAAGTGTGCATAAGAAATATGTAAAGGGAAAGAAGTGTGCATAAGAAATATGTAAAGGGAAAGAAGTGTGCATAAGAAATATGTAAAGGGAAAGAAGTGTGCATAAGAAATATGTAAAGGGAAAGAAGTGTGCATAAGAAATATGTAAAGGGAAAGAAGTGTGCATAAGGGAAAGAAGTGTGCATAAGAAATATGTAAAGGGAAAGAAGTGTGCATAAGAAATATGTAAAGGGAATGAAGTGTGCATAAGAAATATGTAAAGGGAAAGAAGTGTGCATAAGAAATATGTAAAGGGAAAGAAGTGTGCATAAGAAATATGTAAAGGGAAAGAAGTGTGCATAAGAAATATGTAAAGGGAAAGAAGTGTGCATAAGAAATATGTAAAGGGAAAGAAGTGTGCATAAGAAATATGTAAAGGGAAAGAAGTGTGCATGAGAAATATGTAAAGGGAAAGAAGTGTGCATAAGAAATATGTAAAGGGAAAGAAGTGTGCATAAGAAATATGTAAAGGGAAAGAAGTGTGCATAAGAAATATGTAAAGGGAAAGAAGTGTGCATAAGAAATATGTAAAGGGAAAGAAGTGTGCATAAGAAATATGTAAAGGGAAAGAAGTGTGCATACAAAATAAACACATGATGTGGGAACAAGCCCTCGAGTTAAATATGTAAAGGGAAAGAAGTGTGCATAAGAAATATGTAAAGGGAAAGAAGTGTGCATATGAAATATGTAAAGGGAAAGAAGTGTGCATAAGAAATATGTAAAGGGAAAGAAGTGTGCATAAGAAATATGTAAATGGAAAGAAGTGTGCATAAGAAATATGTAAAGGGAAAGAAGTGTGCATAAGAAATATGTAAAGGGAAAGAAGTGTGCATAATAAATATGTAAAGGGAAAGAAGTGTGCATAATAAATATGTAAAGGGAAAGAAGTGTGCATAATAAATATGTAAAGGGAAAGAAGTGTGCATAAGAAATATGTAAAGGGAAAGAAGTGTGCATAAGAAATATGTAAAGGGAAAGAAGTGTGCATAAGAAATATGTAAAGGGAAAGAAGTGTGCATAAGAAATATGTAAAGGGAAAGAAGTGTGCATAAGAAATATGTAAAGGGAAAGAAGTGTGCA
>JBAIAA010001266.1:0-30931 GCA_037893245.1 Crossaster papposus
GTCCTTGGTCTATTATTATAAATTCTTTCATTATAATGAAATCAAGGATCTCTAGGCACTGTAGCTCGCAAAGCCCGAAAAAACCTGTAGCGGGAAGACAACGAGAAAGTACAGTTTTAGAGGTGAGAGGAAAACCCCAGAAGAATACACTGGGGGAAAACCACGGAATCGGGCAGGGACTAAAAACCCAATCCACACATTGGCCCAGGCGGGATTCGAACCCGGGTCATAGCGATGGAAGGTGAGGAAAGAACCGCTGCACCAACCTGACTATACCCGAACCGTAACGTAACAACGTACATTGTCGGTTAGGACTGATGTGATAATGTAGTACATTTTACTACACTAACACTTGAGCATCGAATTTCAACTCGAAAACTTGAACATCAAAATGTGTAACAGCAACTTGATTCCGAGTTTATTGATACAGTAACAATTGAGTTTCTGGAGATTTGACAGAGAACTTGTTATTTATAGTTTACAATTTCAATACTACACTACTTTCCAATTAAAAGCTCCTTGTTTAGTTCCTCGAACCTCGAACTTTAAAGAAAAGTAGCACCCAGCCTTGCTATTATTATATGATCAAAACGTTAGGCGCTCCAACTTTTATATTTTTCACACACAAAAAAGCAATACCTATAACTCAGCTAAAACAAATTACATACAGCCGATAGAGTGTAGTTGATTACCTGAATAGGTGGTCTCCAACTCGTACTGACTCGCGTGTCATGTCACTTGTGGGAGGTAAAACTGTTAAACCACTATGTACGTGCGCGTTATATATCATTCGATATAAATTGAGGGTAAAATGAAAAATTGGCCTGTGGTATCCATCAATCAAATTGTGCGCAATGATTCATTTCACCGCACCCTCTTGTCATTGCTTTCACATTCTGAATCTGCAAACTGCAAATTATAAAGGCCCCTTAAAGGTAGGCTACACCATTTGCAAATATCGAACAATTTTACTAACGAATTATTAGAAAATATCTTACTTATTTGAAAGTAAATAATGATTGTATAGGCATCCAGCACAATGATTGCGGTAGATATCCTGTAATTGTTCCGACAAATTGATTCGGACGGCGATCGCGAAAAAAACAATAACATAAGAACCACTACCTAACGCCGGTTGAAAACGAATTCCGTTTTTCTTTTTTTCTCAGCATCCATGATTGTACAATTTTGGACAGGTCAGTCAAATACGGTGTTCTATATTTACTATAAAATACAACCCCAAAATGCACCCATTCTTGATAATTCAAGCAATTACCAATGGTGTATACTACCTTTAAATCAGTTTTCCCATAATTTTCTTATAATGACGAGAAATGACTTCACACTGTACGAATCAGTGTTGATGGCGTTATATTGCCATATGAAGCACGATATGTGGCAGAGAAAACCCCCCCTCTTTTTTGTTGCCCATTGTGTTCCCGGAATCTCAGGAATTCTTTTTAGGTTTCAAGGGGGGATGGGTTAGGTTACAATGGTGTTGAGTGTGTATAAGGTATAGGGATAAGAGGGGGGTACCCCTCTGCCACATATCGTGCTGTGTATAAAAGTACAAGCCAACTAGTCTGGTTTCCTAACCTGATAATTCACTGACTTCTATAAATTTATATGTTTAGTCTGAAGGAAGTCAAGGAACCAGACTACAAAACAGCATTAAAGTTCTCCCCAGCATATATTTATGAACAACAAACTTTTAACAGGTCAGTGTCACAATATTTATGAATAAGATTAGAACTGCTGCAAAATGCTTACTGGCTGGAATGACCTGAAATATACAAATCAAATAAGTTAAGAGGGCCTAATATTTCGATCTTAACAAGAAATTCTTCAGAGACAAAATGGCTGTTTGCACAAAACAGACATTAAAAGGGGTACACACACAAGCATGATGCATAACATGGTTGGGAGGAGAAACACAAAAAAGGAATGCATAAGTTGGGTGGAGAAACCAATACTTTTTGGTCTCTGGAGATCTTGTTAAGATCGAAATATTAGGCCTTCTTAAAGGAATCGTATACGTTTGGTAATTACTCCCAGAATGAATGGCAATACAAACTTATTTGGTAAGAAGTACAGCAGCTTTGGATAGTATAATGCATTTTTAGAAACTGTTCACTTCGAAGTACTGCGGTTATGAACACAAAATATCACTTTTTAGCCCAAAAAAATTGAATCTGAGAAGCGTTACTGCAGTGACGTTTCTCAGGTTGTGTATTCCAATGCAGATTATTCTTTCTGCGTGGACATAACCGCTCCAGATTTTCGGCAATATCTCGAAATCGCTACCACCTTTTGAAATGAAATTTTTACAGGTTAGTTTTATGGTATATATCTATAACTTTATAGGATTGAAACAAACAATTACCAAATGTGTACGATCCCTTTAACTTATTTTAGTTTCGAAAATTACAGCAAAAGCAAATGGTGTATATACCTTTATAATGTTCACGCTTAGAAACAAAACAACTGCAACACTACTGCAGTAGGCTACCTGTTTTATTTGTGGCATTCATGACAATTTCTTGCCACTGTGATGATGAGGATAATATGCAAGTCTCTCTGAAACTGTTTAACTTACAAAAAGAAAATGGGTACAGCAAACAACACGTCCATTTCTCCTCGGCCTGTGTAAAAAGTGATGACATTTTAATCGTGTTGGTCTGTGTTTATTTACACAATAATATTTTACATGAATAAGAAAAGAAAAGGATAACGCAAATCTAGGATAGCTTCTTTATCAAGCTATATTTAGACTCCTGCATTCACAGGGGCATTTAGTATCCCCAAAATAACTTGTAATTACGGTAGATGAAAATTTGTAAAGTGCAAGTATAATTTACAGCAAGCAGAAAATGTATCCACAACCAATTCAGGTTGTTTTGCATGTAAAGAATTATAGGTAAATTTAGTTTTGGCAGCTAAAGTATATGTGACCCAGCACGAGTAAATGAGACACTTTGAGGCAAAAATGAAAATTGAGATTTTGATTTCATCATCAAGCTAAACAAGCTTTAAATGATGAAATCAAAATCTCAATTTTTATTTTTGCCTCAAAGTGTCTCATTTACTCGTGCTGGGTCACATATTGATTAGATCAAGTGAAATGGTCTCTTCCTAAAATGACTGTCTATCAATCAATCGAGTTGTATTGACTTGAGTCAATGACTGGACTCGAGTCACAATTTGACTTGAGTCCCATAAATTAAGAGCAAACGAGTGCCGGTTTATGTTCACGTCACGTTTATGTTCGCGAATACTACATGCGTACATTGTACATGGCATAAATGTCTGTAGATGTACACAAACAGTGGCCGTCTGTTTTCATTCCTCTATGATACAACAAACATGCACGTGTCTTGGACTTGCAATGTTCAATTGCAACTTGTGTTTCTGTGGCATGTTAATTATTGTCAATGTATAGCGGTCAAATATTTGACTCGAATTGACTCTAGCTAAATACTTGACTCGACTCGACTCGACTCAACCTTCTTGACTAATGACTGTACTCGACTTGATTCTTTAAAAAGACTTGACTCTAGTCACACACAATCAATCAATGACAACCATTAATGGCAGGTGAAGGTGATGATGATACACACTCTCAAAGCAGACAAGGGCTAATTGTTTAGATCAATCTTCTTCAATTTTGTTATGGTCTTGTTATATACATAGACTACAAATGCAACTTCAATCGGTGTAAGGGCAATTGCGAATAACCAGTAATAACACGTGCATGGAGACTGCGGGCAATTATCTGATGATGGCTCAGTAGTTGTCATTGTCGGCGTTACATCTCCTGGGCTGGCGGTAGTAGTAGTAGTAGGGGCCACGGTTGGCAAGGCTGTAGTTGAAGAGGGTACAGGAATGACGACCTCTGTCTGAAGATCTGTCGACAAGTAGAGTGCATGGAGATAGCACCGCACCATGTCGCCTTTAGCGAGGCCAAGTTGGCAGTATTCCACAGTGGACCAGTCTCCTGTTTTCTCCCACCCATGGAAGCCCTGTACGACTCCATTGACTTCGCATGCTAGCAGTGTGTGGCACTTGGAGTTAAACCGACACCTGATCTTGAACAAGCAGTAGCTGGCCTCGTCTTTCTCCAAGTCGCAAAACAGCTCCTCACGCGGGCAGCTGAAGAGGGCGGATGAAGCCGGCTGACCAACTACCGTGCTTGTGTTCATGTTCCGAGCTGTACAAGTCAGGGTTTCTCCGGATTCCTGACTACTAGTAGCTTGTATCTCCATGGTCAAGAAGCGGCCGGTGATGTTGTAGACCTCAGTGTAGTGGACACGATTCGTAGGCGGTCTGTTCCAACTTAAGCACACGTCGGCTGCATTGTTCTCCGTGTACGCACAGGTTACGTGGGTCCAGTTTCCGAACGGAACGATTACTTTAAAAGGAACGGCAAGGCTACAAAAGCTCACAGCCACGAGATTTATGAACGTGAACGACCGTAGAGCCATTGCGAAAGGCACTGTAAAAAATGGAATTATTTGAATATAGAAGTTAGAACAATCACATTAGAAGCAAGTTGACTACGGTGCTGCGCTGCAACTCAAAAGTTGCCCAAGTAGTCCAAGAGAAGTGCTGGCAGATTGACAGTAAATTGCCCTACGTACTTTTTATGCTATGAAGTATGAACACTGAACTGTAGCATGCAGAAATGTAGCATGCGGAAATGTTTTAAATAATATTAACGGTACATATGTTGAGCGCATTTTTCGACGGCGCGCACTTAAAACAAAATGCGCGTTGCGCATAAGAGTGGACGCGCATTTTTTGAAAATCGCGCGATCTTTATTATTCAAACAAATTTCTGACCACCACCATGAATTACTTGCCGTAGAATTATATTCTATCTCCGAAGGTAAAAAGGGTAAGGCCAAAGTAGCGTACTGCTGTTTGTTAATTTCTGTCTAAAGTGATATTTTTGTTCAAAACTTGAGTAAACCAGCGTTGCACACGAACTGTAAGTTCGAAATTCTTTGTGACAAAGCGTGCGCTCAAGGGATGCTGGGATACAATTAAAGATTTTGAAAAAGTATGGAAAACCAGGAGTGCTGGTAGATAGCAGTGAAAACAAGAACAAATTAAAAAAAAATTGTAAAAAGGCTAGAATTTTTTTTAAACAGTGTTTAATCTATTATTATGAGCAATTAAATAAATAACCTAATGCATTTGCCTTATAATATATATTATATAAGATTTGTCAAACATTTTGCTTTGCATCACAATTTGTAACTTTTGGCCACCCATACCCGTACCGTACCGGGACGGTTTGTTAAAAATGAAAAGGCTATTGCCCGTTGAACATGTGGGGCGCTATATGGCCAAATAAAAAAAAAACATGTTTAGGCCAAATAAAAAAATAAAACATGTTTAGCGTCATGCCTTTTTTTTTTTAAAGGAAGGAGGAGGCCGTTTTTTTTTCTTCTTTTTTCAAAATGGCCGCCCGACACATCTTAATTCGAGTCGTGCAGTAAACATGTCACACCCTATCTTCTAATTTAAAATTAAAACATGGTTCACCCACGATTAAACATTCAAATTCATGTGGGTCGATCAAGTATGCACCGTACACGACTACACGTCACACCCTAGCCTTCCTATTACTATTAGAAACAAATATATTTCCAGAGCATGTACACAGTGATGCTAAAGTCTAAAATACGATCTTAAAATTTTTATTATCTTAAAAAAACCAGGAGGCGGCCCCCAAAAAGGAAGCGGGCGGTGACGCTAAATATGTTATTTGGCCTTAGCATCATGCCTTTTTTTTTTTTAAAGAAAGGAGGCCCTTTTTTTCTCTTTTTTTTCTCCAAAATGGCCACCTGACACATCTTAATTCGAGTCATGCAGTAAACATGTCAAATAAATTTACATCCTATCTTCCAATTTAAAATTAAAACATTGTTCACCCACGATTAAAAGTTCATGTGGGTCGATCAAGTATGCACCGTACAGGACTACACGTCACACCCTAGCCTACAGGACAAAGTTCACGTCACACCCTAGCCTTTCTATTGGAACAAAATATATTTCCAGAGCATGTACACAGTGATGCTAAAGTATAAAATACGATCTTAAAATTTTATTAGATTGAAAAAAAAAACAAAAAAAACAAATGGTTACATTTATTATTTTTTTCAAAAAATAAAATAAAATAAGATAATAAAAAAATAATTTTCAATGAAAAGTCCATGTGGCCTACACGAATAAATTATTTGTGGAGATCGAGCATTTGAGACTTGCGTTTTCAAACTCCAGGGATTTGGTGAACTACAAAAATACTAATGTGCGTGTCTATTTTATATGGTGGCAGGAATATATTTCAGGCCTTGGCGCGACCAAGGGATTGATGATCATTTTAGGGGTGTTTTGGGAGAGGGAATATAAAAAACAAAATCAACACTATAGTAAAATTTAAAAGATAAATGTTGTAGGGGTCTTAATATTTAATATTCTTAATATTTATTTTACAGTGGCTTAATCCTCATATTTTTAGTAATCAATATATTTTTTGTTCAAATCTTAAACTGCCCGTTCCTTATGTTTTTGTCCTCTGCAAAACTCGTCAACATTAACTGTTGGTTCTACTGCCATGATGTTGCCGCCACGCATAATCTACCAAGTGCTGAAAATGACGCCACGCGTGGATTCCGCGCGCGCTAGCGCTGACGGCGATGTAAAACTCGTGTCTACCGTGTAGTTCGTGTCAGTATTTGCCTTGGTTGTTGACCGCATCGCGCAATTTAAGTTTGTGCGCGCAAACTTAACCAAAATAAATCTCCGCCCACAGTTTTTAAAATTTGTGCGCGCAAATTAAAAAAATGCGCCCAACACATACATGTACAACAGTGAGCAATACGGGGGTCAGACAAGCCGACCGTTGAGACAACTCGACTCGGGACAAGTCGACCGTTGAGACAACTCGCCCGTTGACTTGAGACAACTCGACCGTATGTCCGATAAATGGAAAGATAAGTCGACCGTTGAGACAAGTCGACTCGCATGCTTTTGGGATAGTAGCGGGGATTTTAACGGCGGCTGATCGCCTTTGGCTGATCGCCGTTCGGGAGTTATTATACATGAGGTGTTTTTTTTGTTCGGGCCGGGTTGATATACGGCTGGGGTTGCCGCTGGGCGAGATGATAGGCTAGCTGAAGTTAGAAAAATGATGGTGCTATCCCATTGAAAACTGGGTTAAAATACCTTGTAAACTAAGAGGTACACTGGGCATTACATATCAGCCTTTTGTTGCATATATATAGCACAGTGTGATTGTCCGTGCACATCATTTGTTTTTGCCGGACCTGTGTGCGCACTTATCCCCGGCCAACGTATCCGTACCGTGCACGGTGACATCGTTTTTGCCGGGCCTGTTCGCCAACTTATCCCATCCAGCCGGTCGGTCAACGAGGCCGTACCGTGCACGGTGACGTCGTTTTTGATGCGCTGGTGCGCAATGCAGTTTGGGATTCGGTACCGTTCACGCACGCATTATACCGACAATTGCGTTAATATTACACATGTATTTCATAATTTGTATATTTGTCTCGAGTCGAGTTGTCTCAACGGTCGACTTGTCTCGAGTCGAGTTGTCTCAGCGGTCGAGTTGTCTCAGCGGGCGAGTTGTCTCAACGGTCGACTTGTCCTGAGTCGAGTTGTCTCAACGGTCGACTTGTCTGACATCCAGCAATGTACAGAGGGGCCAACAATTAAGGTTTTATGCCGAGACATGTTTCCTAGAAACGTCATTATACTGTGGTGGTTGGTGTACTACTTAGAAAATGCCTATTGACTTAAGTGTTAACTCACCACTGATGTCAGTTGTGAATAATTACAACGGCGTAGAGCGTACCGTAATGTCAGTACGTAGCGGTGAGGAATGAATGTCAAAAGTTGATTCTCACTCCACAGAAAATACGGTGAATACTATCCCGTGTGGATTCCGTCCCGTGTAGAGGGTGTTCACAAACGTTCACAAAGGACAAACAGTTTGACGGTAGGGATGACGAAAACAATTACGAGTAAAATTGATGAATAAAAACTGATGTAATATTAATAAAGCTGTCAAAACGCTGAGTCGATCATTACCACGCGAAAAGCAAGACTAAAATGCGTGTGGAAAAAACGTGGTCTCAGTCAGTTCAAAGGTCACCAACAATAACAACAATTTGGGCATGTATGCACTATGGCGTGCCAAATGCAACAAAATACAAAACAGTATTTATGTACAAACGATTTAACATTGTATTTCATTGTTATTGCATAAGTATACATTTTGTATGGCCTGTTTAACTTTAGGGTCGCTGGGAGATTATACGGGTATAGAGGTTCAGCAAACCATGGTTTTGTTATCAATACAATATGTCTATAAAATATATCTCTATGTTGTCTAGGCTAGGCATGATTCTTCCGTTCACCTGAATTTTGTTTCCAGCGTGCATGCTAGGTCATTACCATAGCAACATTATACTGCATTATATTATTATTATTATTATTATTATTATTATTATTATGTCATGGATTGTCATTGAACTTTAGTACAAGCATAAACATGTGTACCAGGACTGGTATCAAGGCACTGGGTGATTATTATCGTTGCACATTGGGCCCACGAAACACTACCTGGGAGTATAATGCTGCCGTTTCGGCGTAATAACTACTATCTCCGCCCTTACAGGTACCCAGTTCACTCCTGGGTGGGGAGAAGCAATGAGTGACAAAGTGCCTTGTCCAAGGACACACGCACTTTAGTCCCAGGCCGGACTCGAACCCACAACCTGCAGCTTTAATCACAAACGGCGAATTCAATACTCCAGACTACGAGGCAACTCCATTTACCCTAAACCAAAAATCCAATTTACCTCTACACACTAAAAAAAAAAGGTGCAAATATCCACCTTTAGGGGTGCAACAAAATGCAACACCACGAGCACCTTTTAGGGTTCATATTTGCACCCTGAAAAGGGGGTGCAAGTTTGCACCCCATGTAAAGGTTCAAATGTGCACCTTATAGGTTCAACTATGCACCTTTTGGGGGTTCAAATTTGCACCACATATTTTCAAAAGGTGCAAACATGCTCCTTTAATTTACTGGTTGTACACCTTTATGGGTTCAAACGGGCACCTTAGGGGTGCAAACGGGCACCTCGGGGGTGCAAACGGGCACCTTGGGGGTGCAAACGGGCACCTCAAGGGGGTGCAAACGGGCACCTTAGGGGGTGCAAACGGGCACCTTAGGGGGTGCAAACGGGCACCTCAAGGGGGTGCAAACGGGCACCTCGGGGGGTGTAAACGGGCACCTCAGAGGGTGTAAACGGGCACCTTAGGGGTGCAAACGGGCACCTCGGGGGTGCAAACGGGCACCTCAAGGGGGTGCAAACGGGCACCTCGGGGGGTGTAAACGGGCACCTCAGGGGGTGTAAACGGGCACCTTAGGGGGTGTAAACGGGCACCTCAAGGGGGTGCAAACTGGCACCTTAGGGGGTGAAACATAAAACAAATCATATATCATAACATCGCAAAAACATTTAATTCACTGAAAGGTTTTTAAAATATCCAATGATCACATATTAAAAACTATCAATTAACGTACATGCAGCAACATTCTGTACTATTCCGAAATTTTAGATGGAATGGTTCATCTTTGAAATAATCCATATTCAATCAGCAGTACTTTTCGAGTGGGGGGGAAAAGGGGGTAGATAGTGGGTGATCAAAAAAGTCTTTACGCTTGTTAAAATGTTAAACCATCCCTAAAATTGCACTTTGAATATTTTACACTTGCAAGATCATCATTCGTATTAAAACTGAAAGGCAAGAATTCCAACAGCTGTCTTTGAAGAATTTGTACAATATTGTTATAAAAGTCACCTCGAGTTGCCAAGTGATATGTTAACAAGATTTTATGACAATAATCTTTGCATTCATAATTGCAGGTACTAAGAATACAGTACTATAATTAGAAAAATGGATGTGCATGCAGTGGCTAACACATTTACAGTTGTAAACATTTAAGGAAATGTAAACAAACAAAAAAACTACGAACTTAAAAACATGCATTTACATCTTTATAAAATTCGAGTTGTACTAGGCAATCACAAAAAACATTTAAAACTTTAAATAAAACATTTTAAATAGCACATCGAGTTCCTATCAAAAATATAATTGTGGCATCAGTTTCCGATCAATCGTGGGTGGAGATAGTAGAAACAAGTTGATATTATATCTGTCAACCAATACTTTACGTTTGTATATACACACAGAAAGAGATGCAGCTAAAAAATAGGCAATTGATTCATGGCACTTTAGTTGATGAAAAGTAAATGAACAGACAGGGTCTAAGATCTCGGTTTTGAGCCTAAAAGACCACAATACATGTTGAACCAAGAAATTATAAAATAGTTTTAAAACTGTTTTTTTCCCCTATGTTTTAACAAATATTATATTGGATTTAAAATTAGCAAAGGTATTTCTTAACACACTGTTTAATACTGAAGGTACATGTACATTGGATTAAAGGTAGAAAACATCATTTGCAAATATAAAAAAATATACATATACCGGTACTTAATTTTTATAAAATACATGTACTTGCCTACAGTCAAAAAGGTAAAAATTTCAAGCATGCTGTGAAATCACGGCACATGATGTATTGTGGTTTCTAAGAAAAAAATGAATTTTGTTTCAATTTCTAACGATTGCCAACCGACAATCATTGGAAATACCCTACTATTTTCAAACACTGCCCACAATTTAGTACATTTAGTTAGTCCACATGTTATCAGCCCTGATACTTCAGCTTGAAAGGGGCAAGGCAGTTTTGCCTTGACTTTTTGTAAAAATTTAGGGCACCAAGGCAATTTTCAAAAATTTCAAAGGGCATCAAGGCGATTGCAAAAATTTGCAAAGGGCACCAAGGCAATTTTTGAAAAAACACATATTTCATAAATAATACAATCTTACACAATAAATACACACCACTCATTTATATAAAATCAAAAAAATAAATGTCTATAATTCTAAAGTCTAAAGTGTTTTTCAGTTCATCTTATTTTTTTGCTGAAGTTGTCTTTTGTGGCCGTTCTGTTTACTCGATGTCTGTCTTTAGATGGAGGATTATTCTTCCGACACACGTCAAGTTATAGGCCTGCCGTGCGTAATTATGAGTAGGCCTACCGTACCGCGCGCACGTATTGCACGTGGCCACAGTCGTGCCATTCTACACTACACTCGATCGACCGGACACGCAGTGGGAAAATAATATCAATGACCGCGTCGCTGGTTCACGTGCAGTATTAGTATACATAATTGCAGGGAACCGCGCTGCATTCGGTATAATATTTTCATATCCTACTGCGCGTCTGGGCCAGTGTTAACTGCCAGCGAATGCTTGTGTGTAATGTATGTGTATGAGAGGTAAAGTTGTTCGTTGCGTTAATTTTTGTTGTGGGATCTGCAGATAGATCACACCATGGAGGAAGGAAAACAGACAGACATCGCAAGTTTTGACAGTCGCTATATTTCAGCTCATTTTCTGTGTCATTTTTTTAGATTTATGTCGCATGCAGAATATCGTTTAATATATTTTTGTTCAGGAGAAAGGGCACGGCGGCAATAACAAAAAAGGGCACGGCAACAATTGCCGTGAAAAGTTGGATTTTTAAAGGGCATTGCGGCAATCGGTAGGGGCATCGACGGCAATTGCCGTCGTTGCCGTCGTGAAGTATCAGGGCTGTGTTATTTATGAAAAATGAAAAAGTGTCAACATGAAAGGGAAACATCGTGACAGAAGTTTCACTCTCAACTTCAAAACTTGTAAGAGTCAAATATCTTTTGGGATGCACAGTTTTTTTCCAATAAACTTGAAAGACTTGTTTTCATTTATAAACAAATCTACAATGACCATTCATCAGAACTGCATTGCATCATGCATGATCAAAACGAGCCTGAATAAATTTAGAATCCATGTTGGTAGGTAAATATGCCGCGATGTGAAAACAAACGTAATCAAACAAGGAGACCCAGGAACCCAAAACTTGATGTCATGGCCAAAAGTAAAATAAATTTTTACCATTTCCAACTGATTTCTCATCATTGTTTTTCTTGTGAAATGGCAACATAAAATTCAAACATGACTGTTTCTCGGGGCGAGTACGGTTAGAAATAATTAAGTACAAAATTATAGCAAGACAAAGAGAAACCCTGTGTAAAATGCCCATAGAAGGGCGTACTTTCAGGCTCTATTAACCAGTTCGCGCCAGATGACGTATAAACGCAAATTTTTTCCCAAATTCAAAACGAATGACGCATAAACACGCCAAGTTCAAGTTCGGAAATGTATGTCAGCAGCGCACAAGGCCGGAAATGCGTGGGTGTGCTTCCCGGCACTATCAGCCTGAACACGCTTCGGATCGAGTTTCGTTAAAAATAATCCCGCCCGTGGGCTCGGCGATGTTAAAATAATCCTGGCGCGAACTGGTTAACAAAGTTGCCAAACTTGTTCTGTTGAACATTATTTTCAAACATTATGTATTTGGTTAACAAAACGCTGCACTTTGACAGGTGTTATTACGTCTCTTCCTAATGCAGCAATGTACTGTTGAAAGTACACTAGAGTGTTTCTAACTGGCTTAGGATATTCAACCTCGTACAAATAATAGGAAGCGAACGATACTGCCAAGCCCATGGCTACATTGGAAGGTGAGCACACGCTGACCCCATCAAGAAATACCTGCATGTCCACTGTCTTGAATATATCTCCTTTCACGACCAAGCAGGGCGTGGATGCAATTGGGTCCTGCAAGTGTAACAAAAACTAAATTACACACAGTTATCACATGACATTTACAATCGTAAAGGCCCAACAGTACATTTTTACTGGGTTTTTTTAAACGATGATTTCATGACAACTGAAGTAATTCAGATGCTTTTTATTTGTCAAGTTAAATACAAAATTGTTTAGCCAACTAGCAATATTTCAACAGACTTTGGTTTTAATTTATGTGGCAAAATCAATCAGAACATTATTACCACCAATAGTCATTTAAGTTATGACGTCTCACCAAAGAATGTGTCTTAAATAAAAAGAATTTTACGTCGGTCATGTCTATATGTATGATCAGATTTTGACATCACAGACATTGTTTTTTACCATGTGCAGGGGGTTAATAGTTATTGAAAATGGTGTAATTACTTTTCAAAAATTATATATATATTGTTGATTTTCCATGATTTTAAACCAAGCTTTATACTCGGTGATTTCAAAGAACTTGTAAAAACGTGTTTTTGTTTTTGGGGGGCTGGCTTGCATGGAGGGGTTGGAACCCATGATCTTGTGCCTGCAGGCATGGTTACTAAACAAAACTAAACAGTTTTCACATGTAGTTACCGTATCAGTGCAGTACATGTACTCTGCTTTTTCTCCCATCAAAATTGGAAGGAGCAAGCAGCATGCTGTGATGGTCAGTTCTGGAATACAATGTACAACAAAGAACAAGGAAATAATATAAAAATAAAAATGTATACAAGTATCCAAACTCTCTGGGGTAAACTGGAAACTGCAATTTACCTTTTATTTCTTTGTCCTCTGTGCTGTCAGCAACCACTGCTTTATATGTCTTCAGCAGACCTTGACAGGCTTTCATCTTGCCGCCCAACTGCAAGATTGCATCGCTACATGTATGCATTGTGCTCCTCAAACGCATGTAGATGTTTTTTGCTCCAAAAGACGCCTCAACTTCTTTCAAGATCTAAATTTGGAAACAGAATGAACCACTGAATAATTATGTATGAGCAATAGGCCTATGTTTTAGTATTAATTTAATATCGATCTGAACAGTAACATTATTTTTTCTAGGAATTATTTTTCAAATGTACGACTCCAATGTTGGTGATACTGTATGTATTCTTTAGCACTTTTTTACAGCAAATAGTAAAAAAAATATTTTTATAGCATGAGCAGTGCAGGCACACTATTCCAATATATACTATTTTTTTATTTTGGACAAATATGTTACAAAACATGTGGAGTGGCACAATTCGGTCACTGGTGCACATGGGCGGGGGGTCCTATTTCTTGAGGCAGATAGGACCGTCTTCAGGTCACTCACAGTCCCTCGGGGCATCAAGTTGCATTAGTGACCTCATTAATTTTCCTGTCAGTGTGTGTATAATATATGATGTTATACAACATCATACATTGTGAACAATTGACATGTATTGTCAACAATTGTGAAATAAACACTGCTAATTACCCGAGTTTCCTGACGTAGAACAGGAAACTGTTCTAGGACGTCCTTCACTGAGTGTTCTCCAATGAACGTCGTGCGATAGGCCCGGGTTCTCTCTAGCTTGTCGGTAATGATGTCCTGGTCAGGGTTCCTCTTCTTTGCCTGTTCCTTCAAATTCTCCACATGCTTCTTGATGCTATTTACATCTTCTCCTATCACAGTATCCTAAGGTATTCCAAAACAATTAGATTAGAATAAATTGGAATAGATTAGAACAAATGAAATAAAAAGCCTAATTAACATTAATCCTCCTATTTTGATGATTCCTTTTTTTTATATACCAAAACATACCCACACACACAAGTGGGGCCCTATTGTCCTTCATTGTTCAAGGTCCCCTATTTAAATCCAAAAAACCCTCAAACACACACGCCAAAACCATACTTTAATTCGACATAAAGCCTTTTATGGTAACTATGTTTCACTGATGTGCGCTGATTGGTTTTGTGTGGATAGATAAATGTTCTTGTTTGAAAAGCATAGTACCTTGATCCCACCACGCTTGACATGTTTCACAGCCTGTTCAGCATTGGGTGTAGGTCCTTCCTTTGGGTGTCCATAGGTTCGTTTCCTTTTGAGAACATCGTCGTTAGCGGTCAGAGGTGCCCTTTCATGCTTGAACTTGTTTTTAAGTGATTCCTTCCATGTGTCCTGTAAATGAGGCAAGAAAATGCAATAGTAAATGTTAATGAAGAAATACACTCACAAGGGGGAACACTTTTTAATAAATATGCAAGGTATCAGTTTAGTTTCAAGTATACATGTACCCTTTTCGATGACACTCCGCCGTCTGAATTTCACAGCACCATTTAAACTACTTGGTTAACCAACCAAACATTGTTTTCGATAAATGACCACTGTACAATACATACATGATCCAGTATGATTCCAGTAAAAAAAATCATAAAGACACCCTAAATATGATAGTAAATATGATTATATAACTCACATATCCTGCTGAATTTCCAGCTTTGTCTTTCAGTATCGGGTACTTGATCACGAGTGCTCTGGCTGCATCATTGTACTGAGCTGATGTCGGGTATCTATAACAAAACAAAAGTGAAATGGCATTGCCTGATAAGTGCTGGCAACACTTCGCTTTCTTCCTTAAATTCATTTGTTTCCCATTGACGGTAAACTGTCAGGGGCGAGATTGTCAATACCATTACCAACTTCAATGTATAATTTCTTATTTACTCACAGTGTATATTTAATAATTTCTTCAAACAAAGCCTGTACGATTTTCTTCGAATATCGTCTGGAAAACACAATTTTGTCCTCTTGCTTGAGTAGAGCTTCAACATCATGTGGCAAAGCTGGCACACGATAAGATGAAGGCCACTTGGGCTTAGCAGTATGGACTGTCTCAGATTCAGCAGAATTTTCTCTGAAAAAAAAAGGGATTTAATTGCAATATTAAAACCAAGCCATGTGGTAGCACTACATGCAACTCCCTCTGGTGTGTGAAAAATTGTATTGAAAGGGAAAGATTTCGGACTGAATAATCATCATGGTAGCAACACCACTTGCAGTTAGGTAATAGCAAGTGCAGCAAATAAAATATTTAGGGAATTGTGTTTTTGACGATACATGTACAAGCAAAAAATTTGGCACACAGTTCGAGTAAGTCATGAGAAAGATATTGGGATAGGGCCATCGCAGATTTTACCTTTATTATTATTGCATGCTTGTATCATCAAAGGCACAATCCTATCTGCCGTACTATAACCAGTTGACAACCAGATGAGAGTGCCTTAAGGAACCTTTCTGAATCAGCCAAAATCCAACACCGCAATTTTGGCACATTATTTAAGCCCCACATAAAGTAATATTGGCCGGGTATTTTAATCAGAAGCTAATAAATATCCAGCAAAACACAACGTTGGATTTTTGTGAATACGGGAGAGTGTAGGTATTACTATAAACCTCCTTACTCGATACAAGTCCAGTTATCCATTTTTGTTCACGGATTTTTGAAGGACTTAAATTTACGGCAAAATGATAAATTCAGATATCGATGTTCATAGGGTGCTATATGAATGTACCGGTACACCCTGTACTAGTATTATATAGCAATGTCTCTGTGGTGTTTACAAGGCAAGACATATTACAACTTGGCTATGTTGAACATTTTACACAGGGTTTTTCTCCTAATTAACAGGCCTACTTGTTTGATGCATGGTCAACCAATAAACATAGCCGAAGTTGGGGTCAATAACATAGCTAACATTTCTTACCCATCTTCGGAGGAAACAGACTGATGCCCTTCCACGCTCTGTGTTTTTATGCTGTCCGGTGTTTTCTCAGCATCCATCACAACTCTGAGCTTTGACATTGTTGGTGGGAGGTCGTCTATGTCTAACCAGTCATCCCAGTCATTATCGTAAACTTGAATTGTTTGGACGGAATTCCCATCAACAACAAATAGTTCATTAATTCTTTCAGTCAAAGTTTTAAATGTAGACGTTTCCTCAATCGCTAGAGGTTTTTTGAATATTCCACAGGTGATGTGGTACTGATTCATCATGTTATTATCTCTACAGAGAGTTGGCAAGTATATAACTGAAATGAGAGAAAGGGATGTAATGCAGAGGGTGAGGATTTATGCTGGTGCAGTACTTTAGAATTTTCAATGTTGGACTAAACACTCGGTTTAAAAAATAAAAACAAACACCCGTCCTGTACCTACAGTATAGGTACAGGACGGGTGTTTTTTGTCATGTATATATAGTATACATATTTCGCTCTGCAAACTTTTTGTTTGACGTTACTGTTTTGCACTGCAAAATTTTCCCGACACTACAACAATGACAACTTAAACTTTACATTGCCTGTATTTCACAGACACCATGGATTTACCAGCAACCTCATACAGGTCCAAACACTGAAAACCTATTCCATTGTTAGCACGAAAAACATGCCACTCACAAGTTGCTGCCACCTCATATGCATGGTAGTGACGATCGAACGAAGTTGTTTTGTAGGCCTTGGTACAAATATACCATTCATCATTATGCCTCAAGACATATTTAACTTTACCAAATACAGGAACTTCCTCCTCGTGTACAATGTCGATTATTACAACATCACCAACTGAATAGCTTAATGCTTCAACAGTAACCGACTTTGATTTCCAGAATGAAATTATTTCCTCTTCTTGTTCACTGTCATGGATACAATCACTCAGCCTTCCCTGTAAATTCTGGGGCAACTCTTCTAACGTAATCTCTGTACAATCGTACAATGTACCCTCACAGTAAAGCAACGATGCAGCACTGAACTGCCAACATTGCAGAAATTGATGTCGTGATGCCAAAGATAAGGCAACATTTCTGAAATTTCGAACAACAGCAGCGATTCTTTTGAAATACTGGTGTTTTGCCTCAAATCTCATACACCAGAAATTACGCAATGGTCCAAATTCTTCCATCTTTCTATGATAGTGTGTCAAGTAATGTAACTTGCATGGGAAGCTATCTGGTGACAACTCGGCAAATAACTCATTGTGATCAATTACCAATTTCTGCAAGTATGGCAGCCAAGATTTTCTTACAACTGGAGCTAAACAAATGTCAACTATTTCCCTGCAGAGCAAGTATAGTTCCCATACTTCATTGCCCTTTGGCACAAAAGATCCAAATATAAAGGAAAGCATGCGGAACAGGCACTGTTTCTGTGCTGCCGAACCAGGAATATTGTCATTTTGCCGCAGTGTCCTGGGTGGTATAGGAACAGGTTTATTTGCAGTATCATTCTTCCCATACCGGAAAGTCGTCATTTCTATGTTGACTTGTTCATAAGTTAATATTTTCTCTCTAACCAAGTGCCTCAAAACAAGTTTCACAACAGCAGGAATAATACCCTCCAGAATGTCATGCATTGCATCTGGTGGCAAACATTTAGTCACATCAAAGCACTTCAATTGACTGAATGCACATGGTCCATTAACACCATATATTGAGGAGTTATTCACATCTGCAAGAACAGCATCAAGGTGATAAGCATAAACTTCACTTGTCCTTTGTACAAAATGAACTTCATCAAAACAACGACGGATTGCTTCTTTCTTTGCCATGCAGAAACGACAAATGCGCCCCGCGCCAAAACTAGAACAAAATCCACCAAAGGAATGACTAGACAAATTATCAGCACATACAGCTATTACTCCCCCTAGACGATGATAACGATGTCCATCGACCACTATGGTAATGCCATCGGTCTCCAATCTTTTTAAGTCTGCAATCAAAGGTTCCAAGATGTCATGATATCCATACTTTTTCACAAGTTTGTCTTTGACTAAGAGTGCAAGGTGGATATTTTTCAAAGTAGATCTGTACTTGGACTCAACATTTTCAATTACATAATAAAATGCTGCCAACTTCTGCTGACCTTTCTTTGCCCCCAAAGGATTTACAACCTCAAACTCATCCACATACATCATTATCCTCAGTGCATCAGGGTGTGATTGAAAGAACTCATGATTGGCAAAGTTGGTACCACATGAGTAACCCTCTAACAGATCTAGATCCATTCTACCTGGCGGTGCTTGATTTATGCTGGTCCAGACATCATTTTGACCAAGGTATTTTTTCAACACTTCAAGCATGGGAACATACTGAAAAGTATGTTTAACTTTCTTTCCGTTCACTATTTCTTCACCAAGGGCATACTCCTGTGGTTCAGTTAGATCTAAATCCGAGACGCAGTATTTATTTACCAGGTATTCAGATTGTAAGGAGCTAAATGCCAAATCTATATCATCTACATGTAAGCCCTGTTCTTCATCAACTCCATCAAGTTCCTGTCCTTGAACATTGTTAATTTGGGGACAAAAGGACATCATAAGACTCTTCACGTTGTCAAAAATATCACGGACGACATTTTTGGGGAGGATATGACTTTCCCTTGTTTTCAACATGAACATTGCCAAATGTTGTTTCAGCATTTCTGCAGTTGGCCTATAAACAGGCTGAAGACCCTCATTTTCAGCTGGCACATCAACCTCATTATCATCAGATTCTGCATCAACCATTTCTTCGTCAACACCATCTTCATTCTCATCTTGTAAATCATTTTGTGGGTCACCTTCAACAATCAATCCTAGTGCATTTCTGTGTTTGCGATATAGATGATTGCGGTAGGAAGAAAACTTAACAAAACTACGACTACAATTCCTAATGTTACATGTCACATTGAAATCTGGATCATGTCGATGAATTAAACTCATATGGTTAACCAACCGCTTAAGACTTTGCATGATACGACCACAAGCTGGGCATTTGAAAGTGCCAACATTTCGCAACTGTCTGCGAGGCCGAACGGGGCCTACTTCTTGTATTTCATTCATCATGATGATCACGAGAAGTGCACAAAAAAAAGGAGAACTCGACAATAGAACTTAGAATAGATTTAGAAGGCAAGTACAGGTAGAAACCTATGATCAGGATGAACTGGCGGTAGTCTAGCCTATTCAACTAATTTCAAATTTGATCTACAAACACCACAAAAACGACGGTTTACCAAAACAACAGTCATGACGTGTCACTCAACAACAGATGTGATTATGAATATGGTAGCGAGTCTAGGCCTATTTGTTAACCCTAACTCCCTCACCATTGTTATTGAACAATACAATTCCTTCAAAATCCTCCAACTTCCTTTGTTGTGTAGGGAGTTAGGATTAATCAATAAATCAATAAAAAAAAATAGAAAGGCTTAGGCACATGTGTAACAAAACGAGAAACGAAATGTTGGTGAAAACAATTACTGCCCTACAAAACAAAGTCTTGGCCTACACGTGGTTTCATACCATGTGCATGGTCAGGCACAAAGGGCTGAAACTGAAAGGCACGTGCCACGTGAACGATCCAACATGTTCGACGGTCCGAGTCATGCAGCGATTTGATTTGGCTTAACTTACATTCTATGGCTGTCTAACTTGTTACAGACGACGACAGTACCAACAATGCTTCCACTCGAGTAGTTTAAATAAGAGAGACACACGCAGAAACAGCTACAATTGGAAGTTTTAGCACACAGCTTTGTCGAGGACGGGCAACTGCCAGTGCACGGCTTTGCTTTGGAAAATGGCGGCAATAATGCTGCGCGCACGCGCAATGGTACGTACGGTGGACGTACGTACGTACGACGCTAAAAATATGGTTTGTTTGTTGTAACGAGATTTTTGTTAAAGGGTCGGTCGTCGCTTTTTTTTTTTCATTAATTAATTATAATGTACATACATTTTCAGGCACAAATTGTTACAAATATAGCCTCAAAATAAAGAAAATCACGGATCGGTCGGCAGATTAATTTTTAGTTTGTTTTAATATTGAAAAAATTTCATGTAATTTGGGTCGGTCGTTATGGCGTGGAGAACCTCCGTGGCGCGGCCGGCAAACAATTTTTGTATTTCTCCATGGCCTTACCAAACTACATGTACATCATGTACACATGCAATACACGTAGCGTTATATATACGGTGCATGCACGGTACGCACGCATGGCCCAGCCATCGTCGTATCCGGCCCGATCAGATGTCGACGATGACCTTGCGTTGGATCCCTGAACCAATCACAGATCAAATGCAATGAAGTAATAATAAGGGGAAACATACATGTATGTTGTTTACCGGTTTTCATCGTATGTTTAAAACCAGGCTATAAGTCTGGATGAGGTAATAACCCAAGTCGAATAAATACCTTTATATTAAAACAAGTAAAACAAGTAAAACAAGTAAAAAGTAAAGTTTCCAACGTTTTTGCTCAACAATGCTACGTACGTTAATTATGGCGGGGGGGGGGGGGGGGGGGGGAACAAAGTGCGCCACCATCGTTTAAATGTATCTCATTCATTCTTCCACGCTCAATGCTCAATAGCGTCAATGCAATTAAGCGCCCGTGTGTGGTGCAGCGTGGCCATTTTTCAAACCCTAGGTTTGTCTTCTGTCCTCAGGTTTCATTTATGCAATTTAGCAGCAAAGGGCCGGAGCCAAAGACAGAGCCGACGCCAGGGCTTCAGAAAACGGCCCGTGAATTAAATATAATAATAATTGCATATAATGTGTCTTGTGAGAGTAAGGGACCCGAGTTCACGGGCGTTATGTGAAACCGGAAAGTGTGAACCTGCCACGGTGTAATCCACAAACAAAGTTTTATAACAAAAACAAGTTTTAAAACAAAAATAAGTTTAAAAAAATTGGTTCTGTCACTATAGTCCAGTCAGGATACATAGCCTAAGTTTAATGTCCTAAATTAATACGGACCTATAAATTAAAATAATGCTCACGGATGCGTCCTAAACATGTAAAGTCTCATTTAATAATGAACGCCGCGCTGTTCAAACAATCTGTGTAACCCATGGTGTAACGCAATCTATATGCAACATAATGATGTAACGCTAAATATTATGCTCGGAAACTGAAACTAAGGTGCAATTTTGCACCTTTAACTTCACTCTCCATTTTTGTACTTCAAAGGGGTGCAAAGTTGCACCTTTTTTATACTAAGATGAACTTTGCACCTTTTTTTGAAAAAAGGTGGAACTTTGCACCTTTTTTAGTGAGTCTGCACCTTTTTCGCACCTTTAGTTTTTAGTGTGTAAGGTTGTTTCACGTTTCCGCGGCCATCTTGGATTCAGCGCAAAAAGAGGTACCCAACTTACCCGGATGATAGCGTGTTTATATGGGCGTTCCCCTCTTCCTACATGTAGTAGGCCTACAGAGGGCGCTCTACTGAGCATGCGCAACTGGAACGCGAAACAACCTTATTATAACCACAACAACGGCGACCAGTTTTCACACAGTGAACGGGCGCGTATGCATAATACGCTGCAGATCTAGTCGTTTTATTGTATATCTATGTTCGCAACTGACGGGATGGATAGTCAAGCCCGGGGGGGGGGGGGGGGGGGGGAATAATTCAATCAAAGGTAATACAATCATTTCCCATCTCGAGTAGGCTAACCCATCAATATTCCGTCGTTATTTTGTTCCTTCGGGTTTTCTATAGTAATAAGCCGGCGATCATCAACAATAGGCTGCCTATAGGTAGCCCGGGGTTCTTGTATTCACTTTAATAAGACATGGAAATTGTCTCCGAGTTGATTACTTTAAAATAATGATGAGAGGCGGGGACCCGAATCTGATGAGCTTGAGTGCGTGATCACATTCCCTGCCATGCATGCTCTCTAATAAATTCCCGAAGTTTGTTTAAAAGCAACAAATGTTAGTTTTGCTCTGTCGGTATTGAAAGGCCCTTTGAATACAATATGTTTTGGCGGGTATCACTGGCTAGTAATATACATGTCAGCAAAAGGAAATAATAGTATTGGGGGGAAAAAACATGAACCAAAACTAATGGTTTTTGTTATGGCGATCCTATGATTAAGATCTTTAACTATTGTGATGAATCAAAGCTGTTATGGACAAGTATGGACAACAGATTCAACGCCCTCCATTGACCGTCATTAATATGAAATCGGCCAATCACGCGTGCTCTTCAAACAAAATGGCTGTACGCAGGAAATGCGGTTGTATCTCGAAATTAATTCTTGCCAGGCTTCAATTGCTGGCTTGGTGTTTTTTCTGAGATGAGATTCGTAGTCAATTAAAGGAAAAGGGGGGAAAAGGGACCTAGAACCTAAGTGTTGTACAGTGATCAATATGCATACTGAATAATTCATGAAACCTGCCAGTTAAGTTTGGGAAAAATATAGGCCTATTCGCGACCGGCTTGAACCTTGATAAAATAAAAGTCTCTAATTAAGTAAGGTAGATTTTAGTCGAGGTGCATGTTTGTGGGGATTAGCCTGCTAATCTATGTCTCTCGAAATTGTTAATCTGCTACCAGGGTGGATATCGGCGGCTTGCGTGGCAGCATGAGCACTCGGCAAATAAATCGGCCCTTTTACCCGAGTGATCTTTCGGGGCATATGTTCGGAAGATGTTGGCCTATTGATTTTCTGTCAAAAAGCAGCACTTTGTCCAAAAGTGCTCACATCACACGGTGCAAATAAAACAAAAATACGGCTTATAATTGCGCGAGTCTTGCTCGTAGTTTGCACAAAAACATTGCTGTAAAAAAAGTGGTTTTATTACAATAAAGATTTAAATAAAATATGAGGACTGTCGGTGTCTGCATTAGTATTTCGTTTTCAGTGTTTATCCGAGCCGATGTAATAAAAGCTCCATCCAATTATATGACCTACATAATCCCGCTAGATGAAAAGTGACTGCATGTTTTTTTGTTTTTTTTACATTCCCCTCACTTTTAACTCATGTCGATCTGTAAGGTGTTTTGATGAGATTGAACCTTTAAAATAGTTTTGTTATACTGGTTGGTTTGTTTGTTTGCTAACAAAATGAAACGTTTTCTATTTTGACCATACTTTTGTGTATATTATTCATGCAGTACTTAAATCATCACACGAACACGCGCCTTAATGGTTTTCAGCGAGCGAGAAAACTGGGCTTATTAATGTTTATAACCGGATAAATCTGCAGGGTATTGATTTAATTATAGAAGATAAACACAAGCGTCGTGTTTGATTAGTAGCTCTCGAGTGTTTTGCTTGATGAAGCCGCACTTAACCCCACCCCCCTGTTTTTCTCTTTCCCGCTCCCCATCACCTACCCCCGCTCTCCCTTGAGGGCCGGACTGGCTGGGATGAGCCGCGTGATTACAGTCTAATTAGCAAAGAAGTACGGCAAACCCAAGCCGAGGCCATGGTGAAGTTCGTGTGACCGCGCTCAAAAGAAGAGCAAGGACATAGAGGTGTTTGGTCTGCGGCGGCGACGGTCGGTTTTCGGGAAGTGTCATGATACACCTCTGAACTTGCTGTAGCCGTCAAAACTTTAGCATTTGGTAACAGACTCTGTTTGAGAAAGGGAAGGTGGCGGGAAAGGGTGGAGCAAACTGCCATAGGCCTAATGGTAAGGATGTTGAATGACCAAGATTGTGCGACTAGTAGGCCTAGGCCCAATAGTCGGCAAAACAAACAACGGTTTTTATTGTTTTAGCAAAAGGGGGCGCGTTAAAGGCTTCAAGTTTGAACCCGAAATAAGGTCAGGACCTATTCAAGTTAATTCACGTTTTTTTTTTTTAAGTTTTTTTTATTATGTAGTATGTGGATTGAGGCAAAGTTAATAAAGTGTTGCATTAATGAACGATTTGTTCTACTTTCAGAAAATGGCGCCATTGCAGCGCCCTCACTCGCTCAAAAATAATGGCCTACTGGGATTTCGAGCAACGAACTATAGATGGCGCTCCCGGTCTTCAACTGCCCTATGCGCGCATATGCAAGTGCTCTGACAGCCAGTAATCAGCTAGTCTCGTTTTCCGTCACAATGCATGCCAGAAAAACCAGCGCTTCGAATAGGAAAATAGAGCTGCCTAATTAAGCACAAACATTTTGCTTAAGCACAAACTCTTTGGTATTAGGAGCCAAAGTTCCATGCGAGTCTTATGCCAAGTTGAAAACAGCTAAATACCAATCACAAACAATATACACTACATGGAGCTGTGGCTAATAAGCTGGTTTTACTAAAGCAAGTTTTTTTAAAAGCAATTATTGTTGTGCTTACTGAGCATCCATTTTAAACTAAGCCGAGGATCTAAATAAATATCAAATAACAAAAACAAAAGCCTATTGACGTTTTCTGATCGGGCAGTGGGTAGGCTATCATTGGTACACAATGTATTCTGGCTTCGGAATTAATGAAATGTACTTTTTCAAAGATACATGTAATTTATTGACAGAAAAACGTCAATAGAATACATGTCAAGAAATCATCTCATGTACGGAAACCCTTTGTTGATTTGGACTCGGAGGCAAAAGAAGAAAGATGAGACTCTATAGAGCCAGGCTATGCAATATCAGAAACCCCCGAAGCAATGGGGTTTGTAGTGCACGCAAAGTCGGGGAAGACCAGGCTAGGCCGGAGGCCGAGTCGCCCGATTGATTTTCCGACGGCAGCGTTCGAGAGATACGAATCGGAGATGCACGGCCGGCCTATAGATCCCCGGTCCCGCACATTCTTGATGACAGTCTCGCCGAGTTCGCCACGCACGCATGGCATGTGTGTATTATCGAGGCCAAAACTCCCCCTCCGTGACACGCGTACTGCGTTCACTGTTAGCTAATAAAAGCTAACCTACATAACACGCATACACCTTACGGGTCAGACTTGCGAGCGAGTGATTTCACCATCCCGGGCGTTACGGGGGGAAACGAGCCGCTAAGCCGGTCGAGAAGTGTTCTCCCGAGAGTCCATTAGTCAGTAATTTTGGTTCGCGGAAAACGAAATATTTGTTTACTCGGATCCGTCATGTGGGAGCTGCAAGCTGTTTTCGCGATTGTCGTCAACTTTGGTAAGTCCAAGTCCAATATTCACGACACGGCTGTAACTAAAGATGTGATTGGTTCGAATCCCATATTTTCCTAATATTTTAGGGAGTGTTACACGTTAAATTCGCATCAGCAAAGGTATGGATGAATCAGTGGACGTCAACAGAGATTTTGTTGTGTTGTGTAGTGCAATAATACCAACAGAATTGGTGATGCATAAATTCTGTTAAAAATGGTCCGTTTATTCCTGCCGTTATAGTCGGTGGTAATTCCCGAATTTCTGCGATTACACCCGATAGTCTGCGATCATCTGCGAGGATTGTTTTGCTTACGTTGCACCGGTTAACGTACCTTAACAATATTTATGACAGGTAAAAGTTGTAACAGGTGAAAATCCTTTTTGTTTTAAGTGACTCGAGTCGAGTCAGTTTAGGTCCGGCAAGAAGTGGAGTCGAGTCGAATCATAGTGGGCATGCAGTCGAGTCGAGTCAAGTCAAATCTTTAGCTCAAATCTATTTGAGTCACGAAAAATTTCGAACACTACCTGAACATCATAAACAAACACAGGTAATTTTGTTGTCATTTTTTATAAAAAAAGCCAATTATTTATGAAACTATACCTATTGGAAATATGCATGTAACGTCCGGTTTCGGGGTAGTATTTAGGAGTCCGTGGCACGATGTTTGCTTGTACACGATAAGCGGCCGCTGTTTCGCTTTTATTTCTGGGACTTGAGTGCTTTTTAGCCTTCACTCGAGTTGAGTTTTTATGAGAGACTCGAGTCGAGTCGACTGGGGAAAAGTTGCTCCCAAATCTGACTCGAGTCGGACTCGAGTTATTACAGCTCTGACAAAATCCCGTCTTTTAGGATTAACGGGGGAAAGATAACGTTCGTGATTTGAACCGCCGGCGCTAGTTTATCAGACCTGACATCGTGCGAACCGTGCCGTACCATACCACGGATGAACTCAAAACGACACGACACGGCCAGTAATCTGCACGATACACTGACCTTATTCGAGATATCAACAGCAGGCCACACACGCGCTGCAGCAAAACGGAACGACGGGCACGATCGTCCCGGACATCGATTTTGGGCCGTTCTGACCCGAGAATCTCTCATATTAAGTCCCGCGCATCCGCGTCGCTCGCGGCGATTGTACGAAGTAGACTATATAGTGCCGCCAATAATCACACTAGATGGACACACTCACGCACACGCGATAATTGTATCGACGACAGCGCTAAAGGCAGGTTTATGCTTCAAGCGAAAGCGAATGTGATGCGAATTTGACTTTGCGAAGCATTCGCTGCAAAAATCCGCCGGAGTGGAAATATAGTCAACCTATGCGAATTCACAGGGCAGGCATTCCCCGTGATAACACCACAAATTCGCGTTCGCGTCGAGTATGAACCATAGGCATAACACGGTAACGCATCCATTGTTTTTGAACAATTTTAAAATGCCGCATGTATGTGACAATGAAGTCAACAATAACTCGACAAGGGTTTTTAGTCTCTGTTGCGCGCGAGGGAAGACACATACTAACCGGTGTAGCGGTTTCCGATATATTTTGTTCAGGAGCTATAGGTGGTGTCTTGATATATTCATGAGAAAGAGCAATGACAACTCGTATCATATCTTTAAAGAACTATACAGAATTATAAAGAACGGCTTCCTCAACCAACTCGCCAACTTGGTAGAGAGGAGAGCTATAGATCGAAAGGTCTGTGGTTCGAATCCGACTATTGTTAACGTTTGCCTTTTTTTGACAAATTTTCTTATGAAAAAGGGAAAATCGGGTTAGGATACATTAAGGGTTTTGAAAAATCCAACAAGAACCGCTACACTGGTTAGTTTTTAGTGACTTCCGACCATAGACACCCCGTCGTGAAATTTGACGGTTTTGTTTGTCAAATTCGCGCGCGCGCGCGCGCGAGGGTTGAGGGTTGTGTTACGTTTTTGACGGTGGGCTTTGGGGGACTGGTATAGATTCAGAAATCGGCCTCCTGTCTAATGGTCGAGTTGTGTCTTGGTACATCTCATGCTTCAATGGTGAGATCCGCCCCGGAGCAACTCTGATGACTCTTTTTGGATATTCTTGTCGCCAAAGTCTTCGCGATCGAGTCATGCAGAAGACAATTACCGTCAAACCAGTCTGAGGTCCAGTGTCTGGCATTCGAAAAGAACTGTGGCGATCATGAGCACCTCCGTCCCTGCCAATCCATGTTATCCGTGACTAGCTTGTGGTCATAAAGTGACAAAACCTACGCCGCGATTCACGAAAAACCTGTTCAATAAATAAATGTTTTCGAATAGGATCACCAAAAATGCGCATCGAACTGTTAATTGCGAAGAAGTTGGCTTTATAAATAAAGCGAATTGCATTTGGATAAACCACGATCGATGTATATTCAGACAACATCAAGATCTTATGCTGCGAGAAGAAATTGCAACCGACACATTGTGTCAACACTTGTACATTGACACCGTCGTAATTTACACGGAAAGCATTTCAAGACCTCGTTTTTTTTTTCGCGTCAATTGGAGCTGTCACTCGCTGTTGAACAGCCAGTGTTGTGGCCTAGATGTGTTTGCTTCCACAACTGCAAATGCACTTAGGCTCAGTCTGACAGGTCAGTGTCGTTTGTTAACATTAAAACGTCTCACGAAAGGCGACGTGTGTAGGAAGTGTTTACACGTTACATAAGATGGTTTGTGTTTCTAAACGTCAACGATGCGTACAACAGAATTTGTTATACCACGGCAATAGATTGTGAATTTTTATTGGTCGAGAAGCGTTCACGTGACATGCCACAAAAACGCATGTATCCGAGTGTGCCGATATACAATGTATGTATGAGCATGGTATGAGTGATGTACGCTGAGTACGCGTGGTACATGAGTTCATGTACCCCACGGGGTACATGAACTTTCTTTTTCCAGGCCGCGGAATCTTTTTTTACACGCTAGCGCATAGCCTGGCCGGCCATTTCTGTGATAAATACCATGGAAGCGACTGATATTAGAGTCTAGCAACGCTGTGTTATATTAGCTGGTACTACGTAAATTGATGTATGTTCCTGTGCGATGTAAACAGGGAACAGTGAAGTTAGCACTTTCGGCAACGACTAACGACCGCCATTGTTGTTTACACCGGCTTTCGTTTATGCTGTTCGTCTGCTTTTTTCTGTTCCAATTTTGCCTTATTTTCTCCGTAATGTCGGCAGACGACAGCATTAAGTCACCTCCAAAGAAGCGATTTCTGTCTCGTTCAAAAGAGGAGATCAGAAATTTGATTTTCGAGCAAGACAGCGCCAGTACGAAGAAAAACACGGAACATTCAGTGCGACTACTTCGGCAATTTTGCACCGCAACGGGAACGGACCCATAACAAACAATTCTTGCCTGCTGTAATCTACTACCGTGGTATAACAAAACAATTGTTGCCTGCTGTGATATGGTCCATGGCGTTTTGTACACCCTCGGGGGCAAATGGCACCCTCGGCTTCGCCTCGGGTGCCATTTGCCCCCTCGGGTGTACAAAACGCCATGGACCATGTCACAGCAGGCAACAATTGTTAAATGTGTTCCCGAAAGTGAGTTTTGAGTAGGGTAACACGAGGACGGGCCGTTCGTGGCTGAGAATGCATGAGGGGATGGCGAAGTCCAGGGACCATTCATCACCCACGAACGGCGCGCTACAGAGTGTATTAACTCAACACGCTTCAATAAGGTTTCATTATTGTACAAACGAATGTCGTGGGTTTTTTGTAAAATCAAGAAAGCCAGTTTTGAAGGAATGTTGACAATACATTTGTCGGTCAAAAAGTTATGCTGAATAAGCTAAATACGTTGTTACATTCGCACTTTTCTCATTGTCTCCCACTATAAGTCTGAAAAATGCAGCGCGCCATTCGTATGATGGCGCGCTGTCCTCTATTCGTGCAAAATATTGTCGCAAAAACGTAATAGTGTGACGTAACAGGAGGGTGTTAACTAGAAAGATTCTCCATCGTTAGTATATGCCCTATAAGTAGTTTTCACCTCAGGGTGGTGCATGTTCGTTGAGGTATGTTCGTCCGTATTTTTCTTGCTAGGCACCCTGTGTAATCGTGCTTCGAAGGAAGGTTACCATTAGTCCCCGCCCGAGAGATTTAAATATCGGCTCTATCGCACGAAAGTCGCTGTGCTTATAATCCTCTTATCACGCGCAGTACAATCACCTCGACACAAACCCATTAGGTTTAAGGAGACCAGCGGGCAACTTTCAACCTGCTGCCCTGCTAACGACAGATATAAGCTCACTGTTTCAATAGCAAACAAAAGGGTACCAGACAAAACATGGCGCCAAATTTGCATAATGTTCGCACGTTATCCCATGTGTTTTGTTTTTGTTTCTTTCCAAAATACAAAAGCTGGACGGTTTTCAATACATTAGGCCTACAGCTGCGCCAAATTGTTGGAATAGAGGTCGTTTGATGCACGTTGTATGCGGTTGCCCCATGCGTCGAAAGCAGACATAATTGAGATGACAACTCAAGATTTGACGATAATCAACTTAGACACAGGGCTGGGGTAGCTCTCTTCTTACGTATAAGTCTAGGAGACAGCTCCTGGAATCTGCCATTTCGTTTTACCCCTAAGGGGGGGGGGGGAGGGTTTGGCACTCGTATTATATGAGAAGGGGGTATAGTATTTTAAGGTCGGGTGTAAGCATCCACGGTACCACGAAGATACTTTAATTCACCAATCTTTCTAGGTACCCTCGCCTTGCTACTCTCACATTATTTAGCTATAATGAAGCAAATGAAGAATGTCGCGTATACGCTCGGCCTCGCTGTGGGTAATAAATCATCTACCTGAACGATCCACGTACACCGGGGTTTATTTCCAGAAATGAGAGGGAAAAAATGCTTTCAGTTATAGCACATTTACCAAATTTACACCACCCTTACTAAAAACGAAATTGACTCTAACCCAGTATCCCCCAGTCCTATCTTTCCATCTGATTACTATCTCGGTTCGTAATCGACGTACGGAAATGAAATTCTCGGTTGCCCGACGGAAACCTCTTTTTGTTAATTTCACGTTAAATTACATCGCCGCCACGTTGAAAAGCCATTTTCTCGTTCGCCGACCGTCCTGTATGTATAAAAGGAAACATGCCTGCGTCGAGTTCCGTGTGCTAATGGCCGCGCAAATGAATTTTTCGCTCCAACTGATGCGCAGACGTGCCCGGAAATGCGACCAAGTGCTTTGTTTATT